>JWHW01043104.1:576056-593107 GCA_000931545.1 Papilio glaucus
GCCACCGCGGCCGCATCCGCCACCACCGGCGCCGCCGCCCAGCAGTCGCCTAACTCCCTGCCCGCGACGCAGCACACGCCGGCTGCCAAGCCGCTGCTAGTCGACACCCCTTGTAACGAGGAAGACTAAACGACTTCTGATCCTTCGATTCACAATCAACCGTATGCACACGATTGATACATAAGAAATATGTTTGAAAAAAATGACGACGATGATGTATCGACCAAACGATATATTTATCGAAGCCTTTTGGCAAATTTAGCATAAATTCTATTTAGATTAATTTTTATTAGCTTAGTTTAATGGGGATAGGACGGCGTTAAGATCGAAGCGTTGGTATTGTTGGAGTTATTTAATATCGGTATATGTATGTAATATCTAAGTCGGAAATAAATGTCGCGGCGTCGGGCGGGAGGTTTCGGACGTCAAGGCACCGGTTAACGGCCGGTAGGAAGAGGCGATGTCGCGACATGTAGGTTAAGCGGTCTTTTCGAGCTCTATGAAGCTATGCGTATATAGGTGTGGGTTATTTATGGAATCGAATAGAGCAAGTAAGGATGTTTTATGTGTAAGAACTTTCTGAATGTTTATGTGAGGCGGTCTTTACACGTTTATTTCTTAGACGGCAACAACTCGAACTCGACGACTTTTCTATCTCTAGTCAACTGAGTCATGTTTATGTTCAAAGAACGATTGGAATGAATTGTACTACATTTTTTCCAGTCCTCAAATAATTTTAACACATGTTCGTCTGACCTAAAGTTAAAAAGAACAGAAGCTTGAACAACGCAGCTTCAGTATTCGTGTAGGGGCCGCTGATCGTGTAAGGTGTGTCGATATAAAGTAAAGATGGTTATTATCCGGAACATGAATCACTTTAACATATGAGTTGTCGGCTCAAACCACCCGGGTAACATCAGCGTAAGGTAGCGACAAGCGACCCGCTAATAACATCGGCCAGGATGAGGACTCGAGGAGGGCCGCAAGAAAGTCAGGCGATCGACGACGGAGTGCGCATGGTAAGGTATCAGCAGTCGCTCGGCTGCTGACGACGCGTCGGTGACTGATTTTACGGAATAGATTTGATCGTAAGCAATTTGAAATTGATCCCTGGACTGCACTTAGAAATATTTTATTTATTTTGAGAGTTTAAACTTTACATATTCAAATGTTGCTACTTAGGGAATTAAACGTCCGCCTTTTTTATCTATAAGGAACATCACTAGTTGTTGGATGGACTAGTTATCGGTAACACAAGTACCCTACCTTGGAGTGTAAGCGTTCCGCTCTTGCGCTGCGTCGCGGCCTCGCGGCGTCTCTGCGGGCTGCGGTTTACAGGCGGTGTTTTGCCCTAAGAATTGATTTTAAGTACTTAAGCTCAATCAAACTACCTCTTTCACTTTTTATACGGGTTTACAGATTAGTTTAATTATACAATTATATATACACGAATGAATACTCAGAAGCTTTACTCTAGTAAGGTGTTGTAGCGTAAGGCTAGGCTAGGCTAGGATAGGCTCGCGCGTCGGGGCGGTTCGCCGCGCAGGGTCCGGCGCGCTCCATTTTATTACCTCTACTATTGAAACTCGACTACCTCTTTATAGTTATAACTCGTACTCGATAGTTCACTGTTGATGGCTTTAGTATAAATAGGCACTATACGAGACTGTTGTCTGAATATATTTTATTAATTGTTTTCGAAGAATAATTTGTTGCTCGTCATATTTTATTTTTCAATGACAACGTGGACCTGCTTATTTTGTATATTCTAAGACTTAATTTAAGTACAAATTTTAACTAATTGTAATTGTTGTTTAGATGGCCTAGGTACGATTGGGTCTATGTGTGGTTTGTAAGAAGGAAGTGGCGGTATAGAAATAATTTGCGAAGGATTTGTTATAGATCGTGTCAAACCTTTAATATTTTAAATGTAGATTAATGCTTAGTTGTAATTCTTGGAAAATGCATCGTTACTAAATATATTTCGGATTAGGCTCGTTCGTGGTTCGGTGTTATATAAGTCGATGTAACTTTGAAGGAAATGTGCTTAAAAAAATCTGAACAGTTTAATCTGAAATTTGCTTCTATAGGTGTAGTAAGATGTTTTTAAAATTTAACTTTTGTCGTTTTGAAAAAAAATCATTTTTCATTTACAAGTCTAAAATAATTTGACACGTTCTATTGCGTTTCGAACCCCACTAAGGCGTTGTAACTTGTTTGGCCGCGGCGATGAATCTGTATTATAATTAGAAGATTAATACGAGACATAATTTTAATTAAAATTAAGGGCGATGACAATATATGTCAATTATATAATATACGATTTTACCGTACGAATTTGATCAACAATATTAATTAATAAAATCAGTCTGTGTCGTGTTTTGTACTCTTGTAGTGTACAATCTGTTTTACGATTATCTTCTTGATCGTGCCGATCGGGTGTAGCACTTCCAAAGAATATGTGTGAACTGTATGTATGTACTTTGTTTGTATTGTATTGCGAATCTCATAGTGCGTTCTAGTTGTATATGATATGATTTGATAAAGGATTCCGCCGCGGCTCGTCGCTTGACCAGTACTATTCTAGTTGTTCCTCTTAATTACTTAATCTATCTACCTCATTCACTGTTAACTACTTGATATATCTACAAGTATTTAACGTAGCGTAATTTTGTATCTACCATTATATTGATAAGATTTTATGGGTTTATGTATGGGGTATGTTTTGTGAAATATTACATTGTACTTATAAATAACCGTGCGTTTTATTTTCTTATCCTTTTATTTTATTTATTTGGGTACGGTGGTGGGAGGTAATGGTCGGATAGTTTGTGTAAATATTAAAACTCTGACAATCGTTCTTGCCGTAGGAATCAAGTATTTGAAATCGCGACGCGGGAAGGTGATAATGATGGTGAATACATTTCCGTTCTGCGAGGAGTCCAAGTTGAGAGACAAAGTTATATGGAGGTGCACTTCCAAGAAGACGAATTGCAAGGCGCGGATCCACATGCTGGGAGCAAACGTAGTAGCCGTCAAGGGGATGCACAACCATCCCCCACGGGCACCCACCTCTTGATGCGTCCTACCGTTCATTTATTATCAGAAGTTAACATTTATCGAGAAGACTTAGTTTGGAATCATTGCAGCGAAATTGTGCTCCAAGTTTTTTATATATTTCACCGACCCATTGTGAACTTTCTCAATTAATAATTGGACTACGCATATTGTAAACTGTCAGCAAATGAGAAATGAACGAATCATTGATACAAACCTATTTTACTTTGATAAACATATTTTTAAGATATTTTTATACATAACTATAATGCCCAAAACCTATAAAAAGTCTTCAATTGTAACGTTAACTTAAACGTTAATAACACAGCAAAATATCAGTTCACAATTAGATGATTCGACAGATTATGAACTAGAAGTGAAACGTCAAATTGTGACTTATTCGTACAATTCACAATTTGCTGAAAATTTATAACATGCCTAGTCCGATTATAAACTGACGAACTACACAATCGGTCGGTGACATACTTTTTTTTCTACCAGACTTGTACATTATGCATAAAATCTAAATGTATAAGGTTCAAAAGATGCAGTATACTATAAGTAAAATTTTATCGGATAAAGGTAAAAAAATCACATCTTTAAAAATAAGTAGACTGGATTGACCAGTCAAGTCTTGTATACCATGTTGTTTTTGATTATCTATATAAAATCAGTATTTTGTTTCTGCAGTTTTTTGTCTAGCATCATATATTTGTTTCAAAAACAAGGCGCGACCTCCGCGAGCGAGACAATTGTGAGGGTCAGCGTTGTTACACTGTCGCCGCTACAATATCGCGTAATAAATATGTATGTAGTGTTTGGAAATATGTACCAATGACGATAATATCCCCGCGATTCACTCGCTTGTGGAAGTGTCGCCTAAGGTTTTGTTTGTTGTATGCATTTGTTTCACTTGTTATAGACTGATCATGTAATGTTATCAGAGGCGGTTTTAAATCCTTTAAAATTATTTTATTGCATATATGATCTTAATATACAAGTTTTGGTCGTATTAAGTCTCAATCAAAAAACGAATTTTGCTCTATGAAAAAGCAAGCAATTTAGTTAGTCTAATTAGATATTATGTAAGCGTTAAGTTAGAAAAGGATTACCACCTAAGTAAGTTAATTTTTTGAAATCATTCCACAATTTCTGCCGTTTGGATTCTCCGGTGCTTTTGATAAATTGTTTTAGAGTTTATCATTGAAAGTTAGCGACAGGATGTCGATGTTAAATTTGAAATATTGTTCGATATATTTATTAACGAAGTATTTTGTGAGAGCGAATTTTGTTCGCATCGCTTTATGATTGAAGACATGTGATACTGAATTATTGTCGCTGGGTGGAATATATTTAGTATTAGTTGAGCGACCGAGAAATTAATGTACTTATGATATTGTGTCAATTCGATATTAGGCTATTTATTTCATGTTGTCATTTGTCGTCTTAAATTTAAGCCAACCGAGTGCCTTACGTCAATTTTGGGACCATTGTAAAATTAGATTTAATCGATGTACTGAACATTCCTTTTTCGGTTATATATACATTTATACATGTAATTTAATACATTTTTTTTCATATTTTCAAATAGTTAAGACTTCGTTGATTTATTAAGAGTATTACTCACTAAGACATAAATATTAAAACTATGTTTTCTATCAAAGACTTTTATTGATTTCCTGAGTTTGGTAAGTAACAGTTTATTGTGTTGTACATAATTTTATGCGACAAGATGTATTTACCTAGCGAATGATGCAAGCTTATTGTAGGTGCAATAAGTAGCTGTGTTATCATGAACTCGATTACAACGAAAAAGTATTAACATTAAATTTATTTATAACAATAAATTATAAATAATACATTTTCTTTGATGATTGAAAATATTTATGGAGCGTAAATAAGGAGCTTTATTCAAAGCATCAATATTTCTAGGCATAAAGGCAGCATATATCTCGACAAGAGGAGGAAAACGCCACTTGCTTATAAACGGATTTTCCTTTTTTCAATCTGCTCAACCCACATACTGGAGATGTTTCCGACGTAAGAATCTGGGTTGTAAGGCCACCGCAAGGACTAATAACAAGGGCGAAGTTATTTCACTTAAAAATAACCATAACCATAAGAAACCTTTTTCTTGTCAAATGACAAATGTAATGATGCGACAGCTGCATTAGTACTTTCCAGTTTTCTGGCTGTTAAACCTTCTTGTAATTATAGATGAAATATATGTATTTGAAACCATAATGTCTTTCATTTCTTTTTGATTACGACGTGTGGACATACTCTATGCCAAAATATTTTTTACTTTGTAATAAAGCGTAATATATCTGTTGTGTTGTGTTGTGATTCTAATTAAAATTTATACGTATTTTCCAGAGGCCTTCTTCCTACCGTCCAGGGCGGGTAAATCCATACTAATATTCCGACGTAATAAGTTCTGGATGAACAACCAATATCGAGACAAATTAAACTGGGCTTGCCGTGATAAGGACACTACGGGATGCCTTTGCAGGGTACAAACTACAATGGACGGTCATTTCATTCGGGTGAAAGGGGACCACAATCATAACGCAAATTTCACACCTCAAAATTTCGATTCGTCCGCTGAAAGAATGTTCAATGAATGGAAGGCCAATCTCTTCATGAACAAGTTGGAAACAACTTAATTTAAATAATATTGATGTCTATACAAATTATGTTAAGATTATACTTCTGACTACCGCAGTCATATGACTGGGCTGTGATCTTACTCGATTCCATTTTTATTCCTAAATACATTCCACAATATTTCATTTGTAATAAAAATTGTAACGATGTTTTGATGAAATTATTTCCCCCGACTAATTAACTTATACGGATAAAGGATGGACAATTATTTTACTACCGATAAGTTAGTGGGAGGTTTTCCTTGTCAAGAGATTTGTTATTTTCGTTTGCTAGTTTTTAACTACATTCCAAAACTTCCATACAACAGAATCAACCTATAGAAATAATGATAAAAATTCTCTAAACTATTTTTGTAAATAAAAAATTGTTTTTAATAATTTAGATGATAATTTAAATAATAATATTGTGAATGTGTCCAATAAAATCAAAATTATGTTTGAAATAAAACTTTTTTCTTAAAAAAATGTTTTTTTTTTTTATATATGTAGTTGTATTTAGCTAGCTGATTTAATGAACTATTTTCTTAATGATAGTCATTTTTTTTAAATTGAAAGGGACTGTCATTTACTATTTTAGTCAAAATAACTGACCAAACGTATTATAAAGTAGATATTAATTTGTACTAACAAAACATAAAGCTTTTTATTTTCGTGACAATTTCTGCTAGTTTCTACCGAAAGCCGCATTAAAGGACTTCATTCAAATAGAGTAGTTAAAGCAGGAAAGGTTATGTTAACTAAAGATAGTTTAACATATTAAGTTAGGTAGTTAACATATTTCCAGTGTACTGGGGTGTATCGAAGTTTGGCAATCCGATACTAGTGATGAACGGGCAGAGGTTCAGACGCTCGGGCCCCCAACGCGGCAACCGTGCCACTTGGCTGTGCATCAAATCGGATACGGGTTGCAAATGCTATGCAGTCACCGTGGACGGAAATCTAGTCGCCACTGGCCATAATCACGTGCACTACGTCAAACGAAGGAACCAAAAACGTGGCAGTAAAACCAAAACACAATCACGACAGGCTAAAAATATTGAAGTATAAATTTAGTTGTGTCATTTTTATATTTTGTAATTACATATTTTGCATTTTTTTTCATGTACGTTGATTATATTTAGTAATCTGTTGATCAGTTCAAGAATGGAACACATTGTTTTTCAAAGTAAAAATTGTTTTAATAATGTTGGTATTTTGAAATAAAATATTTTTTTTTATTCTATGCGAATATTATTATTGAAAAAACATTTATGTTAATATTCTAAAGAGGATTTTTTTTGTTTAAATGGGTAAAGTCTACATTCAAACACCATTAGAAAGCTACGTTATCGGTATATAGAAGTAACAGAAGCTGTCTTTTTTATTATTAACGTGAAGCATTTTTTGAAATGAATGAAATTAATTTATGAGTTTCACCCCACGACGCCAAGCGCGAACAGCAAGCGTAGACTAAAATTGGTGCATTTAACTTTTGGAATGTGATATTAATGAAATAGTTTTTAGTTGCAGGCACAGCCGTGACTCCAGAAGCTCCTCCAACCCTGGGGCTGCCGTTCCCGTTCCCGTGCTTTCCCGGTCAATTTCGTTATTGCCTGAGTAAGCGGGGAAAACCCGCGATCGAGGTTGGCGCCCACCGTTTCTGTTTCAACGGTCGCGCCGCGAGCGGCAAGGTTTGGTGGCGTTGCTCCAGGAATCCCCGCTGCAGGGCCGCTGTCCACACTTTCGGGTTACGAGTCGTACAGATGAACAGCGCCCATACTTGCGGCGTGCGCGCTACTCCTCTCAGACCTATGTTCTAAGCATGTCAGAAATCTATATTTACAGATATATGAAATATATTCTCATACGTCGAATTCATAACCACCGGCGATGTACATGTGTTATTGGCACAGAAAGTAATCTCGTTGAGTTACTTATAAGGTGGGGTAAAATATGTTGGAAGTTGGATTATGAGTAGTAAATAATTGTATTCAACGATAACTATTGAGGAATGTCTAAATTTTGCTTATGTGCCTTTTCGCCGGTGGTCATTTTGTTTTTCGATGTCTTAATGATGTTTGGCAAAAGATTAGCAAACCGTGGTTTGTCTATTTTCACACTAACAATAGTCCAAAGAGAGACACGATATATTATTGACTTACTATTTACTGAACCATATAGTTACTCGCACTACGATATAAGATTTTGTTTAATAATAATAATTTATTAGATTGACCGTTTTCAGTCTTGTATTTTTGGGTATCGGATCTATTAATCTGCAGCTAAATATTTTTGAAGTGATATACTCAATGCCTTTTTATTTATGGCAACTAAATACTTCAGTATTTAACTGAACATGAATTTTTGGAAAGTTTTAACGTAACGTCGGGGTTGTTTTAATCGGTCGGATCTCAGACTCTATTTGATCTTCCTCTCGCGATGACGGTTGTAGTTTGTTGTACAAAGTGATAGTTGTCTTATGATACCCTAAGTATTTTTATATATTACTTTTACATATTTTTTACGATTTTATTCGTGGATTTTACATAGGTCGGTTGTTGAAGGAAGCTAAAACTTCACTAGGTTGGATTTGGTTGCGTATTTGACGAAGTTGGATTTGGTTGCGTATTTAGGGATGTTGGATTTCGGAAGTTGCCGTTGGATTCCATTCTAGTAATGAAATGTATACGATATTAGTGGATTAATGTGACGTTGTTAAAGTATCTTTTTGCATTTATTTAATGATCGACTTAATTATAATACTCACTGTATACGTTGTAGATTGTAAGATTTTTTTTAAATATTTTATTTAGTGAGATGTTTATTTTTATACATTATTTTGCTTTGTGTAAGTACGGAGTTCTCATATTGTAATCTTCGATTGTACTTACGTAGAGTTTTTATATTGCTGAGGATTATGTTAACCCAGTAAAACAGGTTTACCATGGTACGTTCATACCAGTATCTACCATACGAAATGTATACGATTTGTATTAAGTTAACCTCTCAAGTATTATTCTTGAAGTATTATTTTTGTGTATGTGATAAGATATTATATTATTATTTTAGCATGAAAGTATATTACGAATAAAGGTAGCTTTAAGCGACTGTGGCCGAAAGGAATGTATACGCTGTGTAGTGTCGGTAGTTGGGGATAAAACGTCCCGTGTATAGGTACAAAGAAACGATTATATTGATCTGGATTAATATTGATTTTTTATTTGCCGTATTCTCTTATTCTTCTCTCCAATTATTATTTTTTCGCTTGTGTAAATTTGGTCTTACGTGAACTGCGTTGAATCGCGAGATATTTTTTTTCATTCATAACTACTTTAAAAAATATAAAACGACTAACAACTTACTGGTATTTCCGAGATAATAAAATGCATATTAACGGCGAATGCATTATATTATAAACTAAATATACAGATAATATAACGTATATGTTGTGGAATTTTTATCAGTGGAATAATGTTCAAATAATCGACTGAACTGTGTTTAAAAAAAAGGAAGTTCACATTACGTAAAGCACGTATTTATTGTTCATTTTCTACTACTAATACTGTGTATATCCTAATAGTCCTGATCAGTACTAAAACAAAATAAAAATAAATATTGACATCGGCCCGCTAACTTTCTAGTCGATCGGACATCTACAAGTTTTTACGATAAAAGAAAAGGACAAGGTGATTATTCTGGTTAATTAAGGATCAAACAAAATAAAATGTGTGAATAGATCTATATCGGCATTAAGAAATCGATTCAAAAACAATCTTAGTCGACTCGACCGTTTGAGCTGTGTGAAGCAAGTTGCAGAATATATAATTTCTGCAAACTGATTTAACCAGATAGTCGTACCATCTAGAAGACACCAGTTTTTTTTAATTCTAAACTGATCTCCATCCAAGAATTCTTCGATTGCAATGCTTATTACATCTACTGTAAATGTAGCAATTATATCAAAAGGAAAGTCTACTATTGTCTTATAGTTTTTTTATTATGTCTGCTGGCCGCTGTCTACTTATTCTATACATACCATTTATTTTATAAACATCGTTGACAAATGAGTGTTGAAAACGTGTTAAAGTTAGTCTTATAGAACGTAAATGATGTCTGTCTATACAAAATGTACTCTTTTATAATTGTTTACAAAGTACATTCTTTTTGGATTTTTTAAAATTTTAAATGCTCCAGAACACTGTAATATCGTTCCTTTATTTGACCATCTAGAACTTCTTAAAATCTAGGATCAAAGCCAACTTGATTTATATTACACTGCTACGGAATTTTGCTAGAAATATCATTTGAACTTGTACCAGTCGACGGAAACGCCAGATAATAAGGTATTAATTATTTTATTATTATTATTTCTTTCAAAATCTAGTCTAGTTTGTTAACGTTCAAGAATTTAGTAATTATGTTTCTGTAAAGATGTCTGTTAGCTCTGTATGCACATTATTATAAGTTCTACAATTGTTTGTTTGTTCCAGGTTGGTTTTACATACGTTCCGCACGAGGCGGATTACATCTAGTCGCAGGCGGTCACATCTTCTACGAGGACGGCGGCTCCCATCCCCGAAGGGTGACTTGGCGGTGCGCCAGGTCCTATCAGAAGGCCGAGCGGTGTCAAGTCGCGCTATGTCTTCGGGACGGTCGCCTAGTGTACTTCAGAGGGTCACACAACCACCCGAAGACGTATAACCCAGCTAAGCATGAGTCCCGCCGCTTCGAAGTGGACCCCAGGGGCAAGTATAAGATCGTGGTGAGCGCGGCGCCTAGGACCTTCGCGATGGCGGCCCCCCCTCCTCCCCCCGGGCCGCACGCCGCCATGCTCCTGTAGGCCTGGCGCGACCTCCTTGTGCGAGGTCTCCTTGACGGGACACACTGACCACATGGAGTGTCGCTTTGATCACACTACCGTGCCACCACGGAATATCATTTGTGCAAAGACTTTGAAAGTAACTTTCATGTTGTTATAAAGGCACATTTTTTCTTCTTATATGTATTCATGTATTTCTTTAAACTATATTAGGATGCCAAAGAGTTTAACAGTACCAATGGGTAAAATTGTTCTTGCATAATTTATAAATAATCGTGGAATATTTTTAAGTTTAAATGTTTGTTAGGTTTTCGTTATACGAAGTTAGAATAGCGCACTGGCTATTGATTATATCAGGGGTTTAAAAATGGCAAATTTTCCGAATGCGATGCAATATCTCTGCCTTTATGTTTACATATTTATACAACGTTAATATAGTCGATATTGTAATGGAAATTCTAAGAAATGTATAGGAGTTTTGTTTGGTAGTACATACTAAGTTAATGCTCGTCCTTTTTTTTTTAAAAGTATAATGTTTTAAATGGCCCCTAAGACCAAAGGATTGGTAATCCCTGGATTACTTGACACCATTTAACTGTGTCAAATACGATAGTCGCCTTATACCAAATGCCTTAGCGGCTTTGAACTAATAGTAAGATGAAATTATGTCTAGGAGTAACTTTAAACACACTGACGTGCAATATTCTCCGATGAAAATGTTTAGATGTTATGTATACAAATTGTTTAGCTTTAATTATAGTGTAGCCGTTTTGTTGACGCTTTTTTTTTAATAAAATTCTATTTATTGACCGCGCAGTAGTTTGCGGCACGACTGATAGGCGATGTTATAAAATATTTCAATATAAAACTCGTATTTAGTATTAGTTGTAGCATAGCTAAAGCTCTATTCACATTGAAAACGCGGATACGATTTTTTCAACAATTATCATCCTTTACATACGCTTTTATTGTGAATGGGGCTTAAAAATAAAGAAGCTTATGAAGTAAATGAAGCGATAGTTTTGTAATAGACTTACACTTGTATATCTAGATGATGTGATGATCTATGTAGACACGTGACTAAACAAGATAAACGAAAAAGTTTTTCACGCTGTGGAATTAATACATTAGTTAGTGATTATATATGATGAGAATTTTTCCCCAGCTTGATACTTTTGTAGACACTGAATTTACTCTTCGTGATGAGACGTTTTCGTACAATCGTACTAAGCCTTTTGTTACTACGTAAGTATTGTTTTTACATTGTTATTTACTGAAACTTTTGTATTGTTATATTTGCTAGTTAATTTCATTTATTCATATATTTTTTTATAAATGCCATGGCATCGCTTTAAGCTATAGGATTGTACCAAATATTTTTATGTTTATATTTCATAAAACATTTTAAAAAACTTATAGGTATTTTTTATTAATATTTTACACCGTTAACTCTTATATCTTAGAACTTTGCATTTGTTTGAAATGTTATTGGAATGGAATGTGTAAGGAAATAGTTTGTATTCATAAGTTTTTATCGTTCGAACAGCTTTTTTCACGGGGGAGTTTTCGGATCCGCTAGCGGAGGAGAAACATGGTCCACTTCTCAAGATGGGTGGGCACTGGTACCGACTGGAGGGCTGCTATCGAGACAAGAGACGGTGGAAATGTGCTCGAGGCTGCGCTGCAAGAATACATACTGTAGGAAAACGTTTGGTATTCTCTGACTTAAGACATCGCTGCAAGAATTTACCCAATCACAGCGTCTGATGCAAAACACGTCGGCGGCACATATTTCATCGATGGTTATCGGTGCACGAACTTAGAAGACGTTTGTGGACTTTTTTTAAAGTACAAATATTTTCAATACAACCAAGCTGTGATAGTTTTAACGTGCTATAAAATACATACTCGTTAATCGTCTTTTAGAAAATGTTTTACCGATTTTAGCAATACGCACTTTTTTTACTAATAGTTATAATAAAATTTACTTTTTAGACTATTCGTTTCATTTATACGGTAAGTTATCTAAGTTTGTTTTGTATGGATTAATCTAATTCGATTGGTATGTTGCAGTGCAGGTGATTTATAATCAGAAGGGATATCCTAAGTTGGGCCTCAACGGATACTTCTACAGACCCCATAACGCGTATAGGAACCAACCAAAGGTTCTGTGGTATTGTGCTGCAAGAAATAAGTTCCAATGTCCTGCCACTTTGCGAACAATCAACCGCGAGGTTGTAGCGGTGACAGGGGTCCACAATCACGCCCGCTGACCGCTGCAAGGGCGTGAGTCCTGTCCGAGCATGACACGCCCTGAAAACATTTACCTGTCCACCCTCAATCTACATGAAGTGTTCCGTCTCTACGGCGAGAGACTTGCACGCCGCAATGCAAATACTAATTATAATATTATATGAGTAGAATCCGGTGCTTAGAAGCCATATTGAAGTGTTATCTAGCTCTGAACAAAGTCAAACTTTTTATTTTGGTATCAGGTTATTGTATACAATTATGTACGCCTTTTGTGGATACGTCTGTTAAAGTATGTATTTTCTTCCACCAGTGATGGTTAGTTATTCTTATTAGTTAAATCATTGTCCTCGTTTGTAAAGTTCCTACCTAACAATTATTAAACTTGTATATTTATAGATTTATATATGAACTTAGTTGTAGCGATGCAATAATCACAATGGTAATGCAATATTAGTTTTAAATTAACTTATTGTGACGTAAGTCATTGTAAATAAAATCAAGGTAATAAATTGATATTTTAAAATCGATAGTTTCATTCGGTGTGTAGTTTTTAATGATAAGTTTGATAGTGATGGTTGAATGATGATTATCAAATGCGGTCCAGACGCGGCGCCTGCGGTATACGTGCCGTCGAGGACTGGCAAATCGCTGCTGCTTCACGACGGGTATACGTTCTACTTGAAGAATCTTCAAGCGCACGGCCGCAAGCAGTGGTACTGCTCGTCGAGAGACATGGCTGGCTGCAGAGCTGACGTCATCACTGCCCCCGCGACCACTGGCGACGGTGACATTCTCTTCCTAGTTCGAGGCCGTCACATCCACGGGCCCCCCAGCTATTACTTCACCCCCGACGGCAAGTATGTTAGGAGGAAAGACGCGTATCACAGGTACAGGTAGCGGTATACCCCTTTAATAATTTACGTCGAAGTCGACGACGGGTTCGTTCATTGTTTTTTATCTCGCCTATAACGCGATAGGACAGCTATGATTTTGTTTTTATATTTTTTTTTTCAATCACTCTTATACTTTAAATCATTTTTGACATCGTACAAATTGTTTTTTTTTTGGTCTTATTTTATTTTTAATTTTTTATGCCACGTTATGTATTTTTTTATGCGGTTTGAATCATGTTTTTTTCTTAACTTTTTTGTATTTTTTTAAATGCAATCATTTGATATTAGTTGTTTTCAAGTAAAACTATATACTCATAAAGTACAAAATTATACCCCAGATGTCTCCGACATTTCCTTTCTTCGTCGAATTTACCTAACGCTAGACACACCCGTGCGGTAATTAACCTTAAACATTTTATAACAAAAAAATGATTTAAATATCTTGTTGTAGTTAAATATACAAGAAAAGTTATTAGATCAAAAGTATTGTTCGAGTTATACAATTATATTTTAAATATTGTCTTTAAGCAAAGTTGCGAATATTATTTTAATACAATGTTAAATCGATAAATATATGTTTTAAAAATAGCGGTCGAATATTGAATAACTAGCTGTACCCTGCGGTTTAACCCGCCGTGCGATTTAATTTAACCGACAAATGTCCAGCCTAAGTTGAACCCTAATTAATATGAATGATCATAAAGATTTGATGTCAACTTACATGGGAATACAAATATTTCTCATACAAACTTTCATCCCTCTTTAGGGGATGAATTTAGAAAACCCCTTTTTTTGGTGCTCGCCTGCGTGATGACAGAAATCTGTGTATAATAAATTCAAGTCCCTAGGTTCAGTACTTTGGACTGTATAACTGACTGACTGATAATATATGTATCAGTCAGTCAGTCAGAACTGAATGTGTAGTAACGTAACATAGATACAGACCAAGCTAATAAAATCGCGTTAAAAAGCTATGGTAACTGACAATTCTTGAGTGAAAAATGTATATTCGAGAATTTAGGAAATAAAAATGATAATAAATTTATGTAAAATTACTGTTTAGTGAATTGCCGGCGTGCGCGAGCAAACAAATCCACACGAACATTTTCCACCAATTCATTGAAATTTGCTTAATGTTGAGGCAAATTATTTTTGTTTGGATATTTCATTATAAATTTAGTTTTTATGATGTGTTAAGTTTAAGTTAGTATTAATGTGCTGAGGCATTAAGTTTTATTGACATAACAAAGCCTCAGTGACGGCCATGCACTTCAGTATTCGACCGTGTACGAATTATATTCGTCTATGATATTTCTTAATGAAACAAAATATGAGCGTTACCGATATATGTGAATTGTTTTATTTCGCTACGATGGTAAACTCATTAAAAAACTTTAATAAGAAGTTTTAAATCTTGTTTTGTTTATAAGATAATTAATTTGCGTGTATGTTAGGAACGGTTATGCTGGCTTGTTTCTGACGGCTCACTGACGCGACGGCTCGATCACTAGCATTAGAACGACTTTCATTCTAATTTCTCTTTTTTGGATTAGGTTTATCTTTATTACCATGAACAAAATTTACTTGCAAATTTGCTTACGATCTATTTGTGTATTTTATAGTTACCTCATTAATAAAGACCTATTAATGCCTTTAAAGCATAATAAAGTGCAGAGCAAAGATATTTAATGCCCTTAATGTAATGCAAAAAGCCTATACTTATCATTTCATAGTGCAAATAGTGGTTACTGTAAATAAACCTTTTCCACCTGTAGATATATTATATGGCAAACAAGTTGAAAATCTTATTAAGGCTGAAAAAAAAAGAAAAACATTGAAAGAAAAGAATAATATTTTTCTAGTACTACAGATTCATAACTATAGGTCATATAAAGTCTAGGAAAGTTTATAAAGAATCTAAATAGATCTCTACTCTTGTCACTGATAATGAGCTCAGACTAAATGATACAATCATTTTTTTCACATCAAAGGCAATTTAACGGAATAACTTTTCTGGAAGTGATGCTGTTTATATTACCTTAACGGATTTAACACTGTGTTTTACTAAACCTTAACGAATTTAGTAATTGACAATAGAAGTATCAACAAACGTATTATTTTGCGTAAATCCCTACCGCACATTTATATCCGCCGTGCGAAATAATCTGTCGTCAAGGGAACTCCCCAAGCAATATGACTTTGGGATTTTGAAGAAGCTCTTCCGTCGTTGATGTTGCGTATCAGTTTATATTTAGTATGAATTTTAACATGTGATATAGTTATACTTACATACATAAATCCGTCAAATTCATTACTTTATAATCTTTTACGACATAACTGATAAAAAAGTTTGTTCGTCTGTCTTTCGATTTCTGAAAGGTTTGTCAAATTTTTATTCAACACTCCAGTCGAGTTAACCGCCATGATTAATCAATTGAAGTATCTAAATAAAAAAGTTGATGATCAATCACAATCAGACACTTCACAGCTAGCTAGCAAATTAAAAAAAAAATAGCCTTTCAGAAACGGGACGTAAGTTGTCCAAAATGTATGTGTCTCGATATAGACAATGTTTGTTACTGTATATCTCATTAATCAGTGTACATCATGAATTCTATTGGATCGTTAGACATCGCAGATCGTTAATCAATTCAAATATTAAATGAATACAAGTGAAAGCATCTTCTCGTCTTCTGACATACACGTTGAAATAATTTTTAGAAAGCAATAAGTTAAGTTTATAATTAGACGTTGGTACTGTATTAGGTTACTTTAGTTCTATTAAAGATATTTTAATTTTTGCGTTATGTTTCTTTGTATTCAATTCGTATTAAATATTGTATATATATTTGTATAATTCCCCATTTATTTAGCTTATAGGTCGTGACCTATTTATGAATGAGGAAGAAAGTTACCTGTCTTCCAATTATATCGTATCATCGTTGTGTTTGTGCGCTCTGATTTACAATTTGCATCATTGCGCAGAAAGCATTTTGTTTTCTATCATTAATTGGGTCGTATTATGTTGTAAAATATCAATGATTATTACGAGGGTTGTTTGATAAGCATACGTTTATGGAAAAAAATCAATTATATTTCTATATATGCATTTGTTATTCTACTAAGTCACTTCAATTCTATACATTTCTTCCACTGTTATTCAAGCTTCAATTAGCCATCTCAAAAATATGATTTCCTCATTTGATCCAACTATCGTATCACCGAGCCGTTATTCCAGGTGAGGAAACAAAAAGCCGCTGGTTATTGGTAATTCTGGACGAATGAGCAGGTGCATTATCGTGATGAAAAAGTACTTTTTTCTTCTTTGAATGGGCTCGTTTGTCCTTCAACGAAGCGTCATCAAGTAGTTCCCAAACAGCGGTT
>JWHW01043104.1:593155-604204 GCA_000931545.1 Papilio glaucus
CGATGGGATAGTTTTTGCTTTCTTTGGAGCAGGTTTCCGAGCTTAATTCGGTGGTCGGTTAAAACGAAATTTTCAATTTCCTTAACTATATTCTCTGTAGTCATTTCAAGTGAGTGGCCTGGTCGATCCTCATCAAGACGGTTGTTCTCTCGCACTTAAATTTGTTAAACCAATATCTGACCGTTGCCTTAGAAGGTGCAGTCAGGTCACGGTGAACCGCATGAATTATAACTTTTATTTCATCACTCGTTTTTCTTTCCAAAAACAAAAATCGAATTAATGACCGATACTGTTTTTTTTTCATTTGAACAATTTTAAATGAGTTTCTTTTATTTTTTCTAATTTTTAATTAAATTGTTTAAATGCTGTTTTTTTTTATTCTCCCGCCTCAAAGATTGCTTCAAACGGTCGTATACATTTTTTGGGCAGTATAATTCAAAAAATGTGGCACATATTTTGGATGTTTTTTCTTTAGTGTACGAGATGACATTTACGTCTGAGTGAACAACACTACCTGTCCTCTTTTTTATTATTTGAATTACGCTACCCTTTTTACAACATTCGACATGTGTGATTGTCGCTGTCACTGTCTTTGGAATACTATTGTCGGGTGATTTTGTAGGCGTATAATATATAATTGGTCCCAATCTAATTTAGAATATATCCATCTACAGAATCTTCCAGAAAGCTTTATTAATCCAACGCAAGACATTCTTTTAAACAATGTTTTGTCGAAAGAAATAAACTGTGTTATCTACATTGATAAGATCATTGTCGAGCCAAAGTTAGGAAAAGGTATGTTAATCCATACACCGACCGGGCTTCGAAATTAGGAGTTGTGTGAGAGCCAGTCAGAAAACGTCGAGTCTTCGTGATCAGATAGTATAAGATTTTTTTGTGAAACATCTGCGAGATTTTTTTTAAAACAACGAGATCTCACATGTATCTGACGTTGATATAAATGGGTTTATTTTATATTTTCGTCAATATTTGATATTTTACCGAATTAAAACAAGTTAATGATTTTAAATGTGACAGGAGGTTGGGATACGCCATACACCATCAAAGATTTAGGATGCGATTTCTTTGTGCGAAAAAATCGTTACAACGAAAACTCAACTAATACTTCCGAGATCCCAAAAAAATATCAAGCTTTAAATATGTCAAGAATGAGTATGTTTCCGTACATAAATAATATTAGTGTGTACGGAAACATACTCATTCTTAACAACCCCCTAACCGCCACATCGTAAGTTGAACTTTGCGTTCAATATACTTTTTACAAAGTATCAATACTACATTAAACATTAAACCAAACGTGGTATTTACATTCCCGTCAAAATTGTTTCTCTGATTTCCAAATCGTAATAGTCGTAAAAGCTGTTATTCATCGAAAATGTCGCATTATAAAGAGCTCATTTACGATCGAGTAGGTACGATACCGCGTTGCAATATTACTTGTATTCGTGAGGCTATGAATTGCGCAGTTGTGATGGATCAATACGGCCTACGAAGTTATGAAAGAAGAAACTTCGGCAGGGCACGGGGATCGTATGGGCGTGCCTGTCTCCCGAGCTACAACCTAGTTACGCCTCGTATGCCCTAATTTTGACGTATTTCCTTTTCTTCGCAACGTTACGCTTGTGTGCGTGTATGGGGCGCGTTCCCCTGTCTGCGTGTGCGTAATCTATATAATTCATGTTTTAGTGAGGGGAGACGTTACGCTATTTTTCATTGTTATTGAGTGCCATCAATTCAAGAGTATTTGCCGCTCCTACTATATTTTAACGGTTCCAAAATGTAGAACGCACGAAAATATTAATTAATATTCAAAATATGTTACATATATATTAGAAGTCCATCTGAAGTTAATTAATTATTTAAAAGAATTATAATAATTACCTCAAGCTATGCTAATTTAAATAATTACCTAGCCTATTTAACTTTTTCTTTGGTTTAATAAGACTGTGCTTTAAAATATATATGATATGCATTTCTTATGGATTATGATTAGTTATATTAATAAATCATTGGGAAGTTTCGAACGACAATCAGCTTTTTATATCAATTATATAACTTGATTTGTTCATACCTCGTCATAGCTTTTTAAAGCATATTATTTACTCATCATACGGCTCGAATCTAAAGTTATGAAAAGAAATATGGCGGGCGAGAGCACGCCGTGATACCGCCACGTGATCGCGGCAGCCGGCGGGCCGCGTGACATGCGCCCGCACGCCGTCTGGCGATGGGGCAATCGATAGCCCAGCATCCCACACCCAAACCCAACACCCTACAAGCCATGGACCCCCTACACCCCGCACCCCAACGCGGCTAAATATATCAGTATATTTATATGTATAGCAGTTTCCGCTTCAATACATATAAACAGACTGATGTCTTACGTTAATGATGTATTCGAAATATATGGAGTAGACTATATGTAATATAGAATTAAAAGCGTTTATTCCTTGTCTGTGGAACTCTTAGAGAAGGTTGAGTCTGTTTGATTTGTAATTAATTATTATTTTTTTATTATTATTATTTAAAAAAAAACATTATTATTATTATTATATAGATTATTCTAATGATGTCGATTAAAGTCAATGTCACTAGTTTCTATTAAAGTAATTAAGAAATTAAGAATATAAATTGCATTTATTTTTTTTTATTTTTTTTAAGTTAGCACTATAATAAATGTGGGCACAAGATTAAATAGCTGTTGGTGATTGTAGCGGCCGGTGGTCTGGGAGGAAAGTTGACGGAGTCGTGGGTGCAGCGGACGCAGTGGCTCGTGTGGCGATGGCGTAATACCCTGGCAGTGCATGCGCCCACATGCGGCATCGCCATCTTATCTAGACTGGGATGCAATTGTTTCTTACGGAGATTCCCTATACGAAATTAACTTTACTACAATAATCGACGCTATGTTTGGGTTCCTTAATCACCAACTCAATTAACTCCCTTTTTACGCAACTGTTACAATATAATAATCAGCATCTTTACGTGATAAGACATATATAAAAATACACTTAACATGATATGCTTATAGCTTTCTCAGCATTTTTGTTTTATGGAGTTAATAGAATTGGCAGTTAAAGCATCCATTTGTACCGATATAACGCTTCGCTTTCTACTACGAAAGGCCAAAGAAAGGTTTACCAAATCAAAGCGTTAACAAGCTAATATGAAATCGATTTCTCGTTTTAATTAACGTCGCACTGTTTGTCAAAACGGACATTTTATATCGAGTCCAGATTCAAAATCGTATTTACTAATTGTTAAGGGAGTACTTACTTTTAGTAAAAAGCAAATAGAAACAGTTTGTTTCAATTATGCCATGTATGAAAATTGATGTTTAATTTAAAAGTGACGTTACATATTTAATTCTAAAATGACATAAGATATATAGGTGTGGTACTATTATTATGTTTTAGATGTAGGGAATGTATAACAAAATATTTTAGTAGGTGGGACTACGTGTATATATATATATATACACCAGGAGTCCCACAAGTCCCACTTACGCCTGTATTCTGCATGTTACAATCCATATATAATTATATATATACATATATATTATCATGATGAGGAAACTACAAACATTAGATATTATTTTAATCATATGAGTGTGTATAGTGTATGTGCCTTTGTAATATTTAGAATTCCGTGTTATTTATGAATAAAAAAATGTTCTACTATTACTACATATTACATAAAATCTTTTGCGGGTATCGGTCCAGTGTCTGGTCCATAGACATACAGTTAACTATTAGCTTTAGCATAATTCAACTTTATTACATTTGATTAGATATTCTAATTGACATCATTGTTGTTTATTGCTAAATTATTTTTGGCTAGACTTCTATAAAAGCGGTCAAGAAAATTAATTATTGTCTTATTTAATGTGCCTAAGAAGATTGTTAAAAAAAGTAATAACGGAGAAATTTGCAATGCTCACGCTTTAAAAGCACGCTTTGTGTTCCAGAAACAAAAGCAATTCGATCACTTCTATTTTGAGAATAAGTAGAAGTAGAATTAAATTTAAAAAGTATTATAAATCCACCGATAATGTTTAATGACTCCGTAATAAATGTTCTATAAATAATCGATTGTCTTTCATTCAATCACTTGTCCTATAAGCTATCGGTAAGTTTGATATTTATTTTGGAAGTTGTATGCAATGAAAGGAAATAACACTGATTAACGGTTTCCATGTGCTCAAGGTACAGCGCGCTACCTGATGACGGCCAGGGGCGGCAGACTGCTGTATTACGATGGCAACACCTTCTTTATCAACTCTCGCAACCGCCAGGACAAAGCGCGACTTCTTTGGTACTGTTCATCTCGGAAATCCCGTAACTGCCCCGCCTCAGTTCTGACCCTACACGACCGAGTGCTCGGCCAAGCACCGATTCACACACACCCGCCGAAAGTCTCCAGCTCATATACCAATTGCATCGAAATCGATTATTAAATATTGTAATCGATTTTGTTCTTAGTGTCATAGTAATATCTAGTCTATGGTACCGTTCAGGACCGCTTAGATTTAATTGTACGGACGAGTCATTAACGTTAATATTAAAAATGTCTTTAAATTAATTTAAATTCACAGTGATATAGATATTTTAAAGTGAATGATAAAGCAATAAAACGTTTTAGTTTTATACAATTATGACATTTGTTGTTAGGATTCTGTTGCCAAATTCTTAGTGTATAGTTATACAAAGTATATTTGTCGCCATTTAATCGATACATACTTTTGATATCGATATAAGATTTTTTAAACCTCGAATTGATAGTATCGTGGATTGTGAATGTTATTTAACTTCATTGTTATAAAATAGTACAAAGTGACGTGGTTCTTTTGAAATCGTCTAAATGAACCTATCCCTAAGATATTACAATTGATATGCTTTAATTTATTGTGAACTTGCCGCCGAAGTAACGATGTGCCAAAATTGTTCATCCTATTAAATAAAATATACGGACGAAGCCGTGGTTTTTAGTTTCTCAGCCACTATACCCTCGCCTGATAAATAGTAAAGCTATTATACCAAATTTTACCTGCTCGTTCTGGGAACTTAAAAAAAATATGTCTAGACGTCCTGCCTTTTGATGCATTTCTATTCGAAAAAAAGGTTTTATGGAATACTTTAATCGCTTACAAAGTTCTAGGGCCGGGTGCAGGTAGGCATCGTGCCTGAGGACTTGGCAATCAAATACTAACTTTATTTTGTACAGCCTAAGATCCCGTTTACTGTTTTAGCCCATTTGAAAGATAGGGATTGGTACCTTTTCTGTTAGTTCTTTGTTAAAGTTTGAACAGATTGAAAGTCTCAAGTATTCAACTCCTATTCAAATGCCTAATACTTCTATTGTTGATTAACATTTGTTACCTGGTATGTTTTTTGTCCAAGCCTGTATTAAAACATGCGAATACTAAATAATATACTCAGGTTATGTGATTCTCGACTGCGGCGCTACAAGTCATCGCAACACTTTCACAACTATTTCTAACCGTTATAATTCCTGCCCACGGTTAGTTTTCGGTTTGTTGGTATTAAAAACTTGTTCATTGGTCGACAAGGGCCTACCAAAAACTGTTTCTGATTATCTATTGCATGCGTGTAATGGAGAAAACTGTGTTACCATGTTATATCAAAGTACAGTTTTAATTATCATACTTAAATCTTATGTATATCCTTCTTGATTTATTTGCGTTGGGTAGAAGTGAAAAAAAGTTAATACTTTTGTGTAGTAAATATAATTTTAATGATCTTTGTTGAAGATTCCTATTTAAAGTTATAGGCTCAAACTGGTTAACAATAATGGTATCTTTGGTATAATTTATTAATGTATTAATTAAAAAAGCTAAATGAAGATTCCGGACTCGTATGTCAATATGTTCATTTCATAAACAAATAAATGTTTAAGCATTATTATTTTCGTTAAATAAAAATTTGCATATATTTTATTTGAAATAATTTAAGTAGAAATTTATACGAAAGTGTTAAAAGTCATTCAAGTATAAATTTTGAAAGGGAACAGATATTTTAAAAATAAATGCGTGAAAGCCAATTTTTCGGTTTTCTAAACTACCTAAAATGGTACAGTGAATTGCAAATGAGCTTTTTAAAAATGCTTGAAATTTCACCTTAATTTATGTAAATAAGAAAATGAATTTGGTTTACTTTCTATAAAGCATGGTACTTATTATACGATAGTTCTTATGTTATTCCTTTCTTTACAGTTACGTAGAGTGGTGGTGGCTATACCGCTTAGAGCTTGTATTTTGGTTGTCACACAAGAGCTACCAATGTTGACGTCTAGAATTAGAGTTGACTCACTTATTTCATCAATATTGGCTTAGTTTGACATTACAGGTGGTGTGAATATCTCCTTTAAGGTTAACTAATCCCGCGACGCAAAATGTATAATAATATGGGTTTATAAATAATAATTCACGATAGTCGTCTAATGGTGTATTCAAACACAAGTTCTTATACTACTTCGCAGTCCGTAACTTAAACCACTCTTTCAAATATTATCTTCCTTTTTTACAATATAACAGATCAGATAAGCAGAGACAAGAAAAAAGTCAAGGAACCAACTATCTGGATACTGGGAAGGATTGTTAAATTCTTAATCAATTTTCAATTTATACAATTAAAATCATAGTGTATATAAGCTCCTCATACGAGTTAGCACATCATCAAGAATCTAGAAAATTACTTTATAATAATATAATAAATTACGTACAGAAAATATAAATTTATACATTTAATTACTTCTACAAAATAATAATCTAAATTTTATTTCCTCAGGCCGTTAATAAAACTATTAAAAGTTTGACACTATTAAAAACACAAACGACCAGGGGTACACAAAGTTGATACTGATTGCTTAAAATGTCCACCTATATAATTATTTTTATAAATACTTAGTGAAACTTGCGTGAGTCTTAGTCTCAAGACTGGCGGGAGATGGCACAAGATCGAGGAAAGTAATACTTAGTCAAAACTTCGACGTAAGTCTTTGTCAAAATACCTAATTTTGATTAAGAATGTAACGAAAATTATAGAATTAAACAAGATGTTTTAAGAACCTTTGCATTAGTTTCCTCAATAAATGCTTGTTATGAAATTATAATTTTTATCATCACCCAGTGCCGGTAGTGAGATAAGGCCGTGAACCTGTAACAGCCGTCACATTTAATGAAGCAACTTTCTCACAGGGTATCACTTGTACTTATCTGTATTCTACAGACGAAAGCGAACAAGTTCCTACTTTGAAGTTCATTCATATTCAATTTTATAATTTATTTATCACAACGTTCACAGAAATAGTGTTAAGAGAGCCTACAATATTGTATATAACAGCTTGACATATTTTTGTATCTAGCTACTGTACTAGGTTAGAAAAAAGGCAGCCATGAGGACTGTCGACTGAAGTGAAAACTCAAAACAGGGAAGGCGCGACAACACTAATAATAACGCGCGAACAAAAATAAACCCCTGTATCTGACAATAAAATTCAAAATTGTAAAGAAAAGTTCGTCGAAACTATTCAAAATTCAGATAAGCATGGTGTTGACGCTTTTTACTGACGCATGTTGTGTGCTGAGGCGTGTTGTTCACGCGACCCTATAAGATTTTTTGATTACGAAATATCGTCTGACGCAGCTAAAGAAGTTTTCAATACAAAAATCAAACTATTCCATTTACTTCATGAAATCATATGTTTTACTTAGATAATAACACATATTTCTTACATGTATTTACGTACTGGCTTTCATTTTAACATAGCCTGTATTAAATCTTTGATAAAATTGAGATAATATCTCGCGCTTGATGAAAAAAATGTATAGAAATTTCTGAGACGTGTGTATCGTTCCGTGAGAATGCCGGCGAGCTATCACCTGTTGTAACGCATTCACGTCAAGAAATCCGTTACATGTTGTTCCACTTACTTGCATACCTGCCTACCTAATTAGAGGTGTTGTAGGCAGAAGTCTATAAACTTAAAAGTCGAATAAAAAAACCAATATTGGTTTCATATTTTGGTAACATTGTGTTTAGTTATATATTTAATTTAGTTATTTTAATTCGCACTTATATTCCTTATTGTTATTCATGTAGTCATGTATTCTCTCAAAAACATCATAATTGATGTTCATAAAATATCAAGTTAAATCAATTGTAGAATCGTATTTTGAATTCAATTAAAAATCATTTCATGGTGTTGGCGGAAATTGGGAAGGAAAATGCGCGCGCAAAATATCTTACAGATTGTGCAGGGATATTTCTTAAAGTAAGAATTAATATTTACGATATTATTTCTTACTACTTAAAATCTACTATAATTTTATAATTTCTACTATAAATAATATTGCAGTTAGTATAGTATATTTCGAGTTATATTGAAATCTGATTTAAAATACAAATACGTAATCAGCGCCATCATTGTGTAAACACCATGCCGTTTTCAGAAACAACGCGACTAAACTCGTTGTAGTGGGATATCTCATTCATTGGATAGATGGCGTTGCCTGTCCATTATGTTCGTTATGTTATTTTTGTATTTGCGCGTAAAATTATTGCAGTATTTTTGAGTAAGTTATTCCGTTTTTAGGTACAGGAGGAAACTATTGTGGGATTTTATCCTTTTATGTACATGTTTTTAACTCAATTTTAGTATGGATCCAAAATACTACGTGATAAAATTTGCAGGTCTTCATTACGTAACATCACGTCGTGGGAATCCGATGATTATCTTCGAAGGTGTTAACTTCATAAGGGAGAGGAGCAGAGGTCTGGTCACGCGGTGGGTGTGCGGAAGGAAGCGGCGGTGGCAGTGCATAGCATCTCTGACTACAGTAGACGGAGTCGTCATTAAGACCTATGGCCACCACAACCATAGCTAGCACGGAAAAATTTTCTCAATAGCGCTAATTTCTGTTAATATTTAAAGAGTTATAGCGCGATTGGGATACGCTTTGATTGGAGAGTAAGAAATAAGACTCCATAGAATGGCAATGTACATACATATACCATTTAATTTTAGTAATTATAGTAGAGTTGATAATAATGCAAAATAGTCTATAAAGGGGACAAGGTAATGTTCAATTTGTCTTGTCGTTTCATGTGTCTTGATGTTACCCTTATATAATTATAGATAGAGATTATAGTGTACGTAATACTCATTATTTTTATATAATTTGGAACTTGTATTATTGTTGGTTTATTTTACCTTCTTCATACAAGATTCAACACAGAAATTTCGTTTAAATTAACTTGGTTCAGTTTTTTTTATTTAAAACGAAACGAAGTTAGATTTAGTTAAGTAACACGTTTGAAAGAAAAATAAATATCCAAATGATTGAAAGAGGAAATTAGTTTAAGTTGCGCGTTTGTGCCAACACTGTTTTTTATTAATGATTGTATTGCTTTGTTTATTCCAGTCGAGCTTGGAAAATTGTGTCTATTATTTATTAAGTACAATTATTAAGGGACCATTCCACTATTACATGTGGGTTATGCCATTTATAAAATTAAGGATATGTACTTCTTGGTTTGAATGCAATATATCTAATATGTAATCTGTTTACTTTGTACAGTTACTTATTGTTGTGTGATTGTTGTACTTCGTCGTTGGTGCAAGGTTGTTGATTGAATAAATGTTCATATTGTTGTTCTTTTTTAAATTATATTGAAAAGAGCTTGATGAATGCTATTCCCTAATACTACTAACAGATGCTGAAGGCTAGGGATAAGCAGGTCTTACTTTTTGTTAAAGCTCAGTAGGGTTTAAATTCAATACAACAGGGTAAAAGGTTAATATAACATAGTAAAGGAAGGCAGGAAATAAAAAAAAATATGTATAATTTTATAGTGAATGAATATCAATGAAAGTTTCATTTGTTTAATGAATAAAACGATATGAAATTATGTGAGTAAATTAGTAAACTAGCTCTCAAATAGTATTCGACTGTACGTAAAATACTTATTGCGTAAATTCAAATGCACAAATATACATCAAGCAAAAATATTCAGTACGCAAAGTCCTTATTGAGTGAAAAGTTTATGTTAGCACCTCAAATAAAGATTCATACATCTACGCATACATGCTCGTCGGTTATGGGTGCTCCTTATATCGGCCTTTTTTAGTAAGCCACTAATCTGCTCGATATAAGTTCTCCTAGGGCGTCCCCTACCAACACTGCCACTCACTTTTGTATGAATGTAGAAGAAGCGAGAGAGGTGTGCCAGGATCGCGCCAAATGGAAATCCATGATCTCTGCCTACCCCTCTGGGTTACGGGCGTGAGCGCATATTCTCAAATAAAGATGTTAAATGTAAATTATATTTTACATTAAATAAGTGATTAAGGTTGGCTCAAATAATAAACAAATTTTTATAATGTTTAAAGTCATGAACAAATATACAATCAAATTTTTGTAACTATTGTTAATAAAATAAAGACATATTATTTGTTTCATTTTATAGACAAACCTACCAACCGAGGTTAGGAACTAATAAAGAAGAATTGAATTAAGGAGGTAGAATTATGATCAAGGATGATGTTTGTTGTTCACATTTATATTCTTTTACAGTAAGTCCCTCTCTCGGAGAGGAGGCCTGTGTCCCTGCAGTGGGGAACATTCTAGAAAAAGGCTGATTTATTATTTTTATTTATTATACAGTGAGTTGGCGTTGGTTAAAGGATTACAGGATGGTCGGTTCCGGATCTACTCTAATAATAATATTCTAACAATTATATCGGCTTATACCTTGTTTCATTGCAAGGCTTTGTAGCGGCTAAATGGCTCTGTAATTATAATTGTTTTCAATGTACTCAACTGTTGTAGACAAAAAGTCTTTATGTATGAGGCGATTCAGGCAAACAAAATAAACAAATAAAACGTTACTGAGGGCTGACGTACAGTGTTGCCTTTAACGTGCTATTACGAATAACAGCGGTAAAAAGCTATGACAAATAAATTTGAGTTTAAACATACCGCGACTTGATCAAAGTAATCTCAATATA
>JWHW01043104.1:605367-617349 GCA_000931545.1 Papilio glaucus
ACCGAGGTTAGGAACTAACAAAGAAGAATTGAATGAAGGAGGTAGAATTATGATAAAGGAAAAGGAGGAGGAAGTTTGTTGTTCACATTTATATTCTTTTACAGTAAGTCCCTCTCTCGGAGACGAGGCCTGTGCCCCTGCAATGGGGAACGTTCTATAAAAAGGCTGATTTATTATTTTTATTTATTATACAGTAAGTTGGCGTTGGTTAAAGGATTACAGGATGGGTCGGTTCCGGATCTACTCTAATTATAATATTCTAACAATTATATCGGCTTATACCTTGTTTCATTGCAAGGCTTTATAGCGGCTAAATGGCTCTGTAATTATAATTGTTTTCAATGTACTCATTCGTCGTAGACAAAAAGTCTTTAAGTACACGGCGATTCAGGCAAACAAAATAAACAAACAAAACGTTACTGAGGGCTGACGTACAGTGTTGCCTTTAACGTGCTATTACGGATAACAGCATGGTCAAAAGATATGACAAATTAATTTGAGTTTGAACATACCGCGACTTGATCAAAGTAATCTCAACATACTTAAATGTATTAAAACAGAAACGTTTGTGCAGAATATTAAGGTTAGGTCAAACCTATTTTCCCAGTAGATCATAATTGTCAACATTTTCAACAAAAATGATGTCCTGCAACATTTAGTATGTTATAGTTAATAACTAATAGACGTGTTATTTTCAGATGATGATGATGATTTCCGAGGGACACGAACCCGGTTGTTCTCGTTCTACGATTTGGATGTGGCACTTCATCACTGTTCCAACGATTGACGTCAAGCGCATATAATAATCTAGTCAAATAAGAAGATAACTTGCCATATTGCTTTACACCGCCCGCCTAGATATTTTATTTAATTCCTTCTCCGAACTCCCTGCGTTTGTTCTTCGCTACGGTTGATTCAACTACAAAGAACATTGATATACTGAGTCTAGCTTTAGATACTTCTTGGACGATTTAAAATGTTATTTATTTTGCGGAGAATTGATTTAAAATACTTGAGGGGTTGAGTTTCGTTCGGAAGATTTTGTGTTTTCATACGTGTAAGTTCAGTAAGATTTGATAAAAGTATTGTCTAACATTATACATTCTGTCCCTATCCCATGAAAGCGATGTGGTCTTAGCATCTTGTTTGGTCTAGATTTTATTATTTTAATTTTATATTTAAATTGTCTATTTTATTTTTAACTTCATACATTCTTTGTTACTATTTTATTACTTTTACATTTTAATTGTTTTTTTTTTTATGTTAAAATTTTATATTTTTTTAGAAATAATAATTCGGTTTTAGTGAAAGGAATAAATTAGGTAATGTAAGGATTATGTGCACGTAAATTTTTTAAATTTAAAATAAAATCTAACTAAATTGGCACATTACCAATTGGATCGATCTTTTAATACATAAAAGATTAGCGAATAAAGAATACATTAGAGATGATTGTGATGAGGAAGCAGTGTCTTACATTGATATAGTTTGCAAATTTTTTATTTTACGGATAATTATTTAATATTAAAAAGTTAATTTTTAGACGAAGTCGTAGGAAGAGTATTTGTGTACTGTATACCTCATACCCTAATAATGTAACGATATAAGCAAAAATGGTTGAAATATTGATTTTTTGATTCAAACTATGTTTCACTCGTTTTTCCAATCAGCTTTTCTATCTGTGATTTTTTTAATTTAACCAGCTGAAGATCGGGTTACGTTTTTAGTAGCCTTCGCGATGGACGGCGTGTGTGATTTTTTTACGTAAGAATAATTAACGAAAACTTATTGGTTTAAAGTAGGTAACTTTAATTACCTCGATTTAAGATTAGATGCCTCTAGGCTACGAAGCTTCTAGGAATAATTATTATAAATAAATAAGTATTACAATTACAAGCTGAGCGCTGCGGTTTCAACGGATTGCTATTTAATTTAAGATCTTGGACCTTTAGGGGATGAAAAATGCTTTCAATAAGAAACGATTTTCTCACTAGCTCGCCTATGTAATAACAGAAATCTCTGTGCAAATTTCAAGTTTCTTGGCCCAGTAGTTTCGGCTGTGCGGTTGATTTAAAAGTCTTATTAATACTTGGCACTAGACTAAAGAGACCAGAAACTTTTACCTCGATCGCTTATGGAGCTTTTAATGAGATCAAGTTTCATTAGTCACATGTACACAGTTTTATAACTGTTATAAATCTTTGCCTTCACATTAAGTTTCTGTCCTAAGTCAAAGCATTATAAACGATAATTTTAAAATACGTAGTACTATTTGTTAGTTCTATAGACAATAAATAAATGTGCTTTTATTATTAGTTTAAAGGTTAGTTTAGTTTACACATACATAGTTCCTACGTGTTTATTCGAACCTCACACTTCACAAGTGATGTAGAAGTATTCTGCGTTTCTTCTGATAAAACGCAGAATACTTCTACTTCTTGTCATCTTTGAGGTCGTGGTAATTATAAAAATAATATTAAAAACGTAGTCGATAGTTGTATATCTTAATCAAGTGTTCAAACAATGTCACTGGAAAAAATAGGTATTCTTTTTTACCGTATGCCATATTTAAATATACTTTTCGAAAAGATATAAGAGAAATGACAGTGCCTGTAAGCATAAAATATTATTATTTCATTAATTAGAAGTATTTAAAAATACGACTAATATGTGTTTATAATCATTTCGTCTACAATATTTTATAAGTAGGTACTTACTAAATAATAATAATAACTAGCTGACCCCACAAACTTCGTTGTGCCTTAGAATTAATTTATGTCGTGTTACCTTATTAGCTGTATTAATGGATGGGATGGGTTGTACCAGGGTCGATCCCTTTATTGAAAGCACATTGAGCACAGTGGCAGCAAGAAGTGCGGCGCGGCGGTGTGAGACCCGCGTTTGATTTTATTTCCGATAACTGTTAAGATTATTATTTAAATAATGTAATGTAAGGGATTATCATAATGTGCATTAAATGCTTAAAATAAATAACGTATTTAACGTATTTACGTTCATAAGTATTAATACTGTATCAGTCTAAAAGGCTTTTCAATTACCGCATTGTACGTGACCATTTTTTTTGAAGTTAAATTGGGTATAGTAAGGTATTCTTAAAAGATAGATATATGCCATAGTGGACTTTACTGTAGATCTTTTTAAGATATACTGTTCCGTAGCACATATTTTTGATCTATCTCGTAGGGTTAGCTCGCAATGTAAGCTCAAAAAATGTTTTTTACGCAAATCTTTAAAATTCTCTTTATGTATTGTATATATTAACCTTCCTCTTGAATCACTCTATCGGTGAAAAACGTATTAAAACCCGTTCCGTAGTTTGAAAGACCTAAGGGAACAGACAGCGGAAGCGATTTGTTATGTACTATGTAAGGATATGTTAAAATAACGCTTTAATATTTTAACATTAAACTACAGTGAGATAGAAATTTTTATAAAATTTCGCATTGTGTCAATCGCGCCAACTATCAAACGACTGACAGTTATGTCAAAAGCGCTATTTATTCTACTAGTGCCATCTTCCGGCGGAGGTGCATTAGAAAAGTTAATATGGTCTTTAAGTTTACTTAAATTTTCCAATTTTCGGCGCAACTTTCTTATTTTATTATTTCATAAGAACCTTTTCCTGAAAAAAAAATAATTAGCGAAATAGGTCCAGCCGTTCAAGCGTGAAGTCGTGACCAAAGGAAATAGGGATTCATTTTTATATATAGATAAACAAATATACATGATAAATGAAATAAAGTTGGTTTGTAAATTAAAGCAATGATGTTTACTTAATGCATAACTATCCTGTGTCGATGGTCGTCTGTTTACAGGATAAACATGGTATTGTAAATAAGGAGTCAGGGTCACTTTGTTGCTAAATCAAAGTGTCTACATTTTGATTCTCATAATCTGCCTAGTCTGCACGCGGTTACGTTCGTGACGGATAGCGTTGCAACGACGACAAGCAGCTGGTGGCCTCTGCTTGAACTCCTCCTCGGCGTCACGATATATTGATAAAATCTTAAAACATTGATGGTCGGACATGAGCCTGTCTAGGCACACATAAGATTCCTACCAAATATACTGTCCCATATGTCTAATTCAATTCTGAGGTCTCCGCACTTTAAGCAACTTGTATAATTTAGGATCGTCATTCTAAGATTTGGTTTTAGCCGAATAAACAAAATAATGTAAATTACCGTAAAAAATATTCTTCGTATATAACATAATAATGTTACCACACGGTATTCAGTGAAAGATCTGATTGAAATGACATAAAACCGCCATTAATTGTATTAAAATATCTGGGTGCGCTTGTTTTAGGCGTCGTTGATCATTACTACTGCACGAGTAAGCACGGTAACCCCGTGCTCGTGGTGAACGGTCACAGGTTCAAATTCATGAAGAAAACAGGCTCCAAGTCGCGTTGGACATGCATCAAAACTAATAACAGATGCTATACTTTTGTCGTCGTCGAGGGTGAACGTATCGTTAAATTCTCAGATAATCATAATCATTAAATATCTATTATAATCTTTTTTCATGTATAGTGTTGGATTTTTATATGAAGAGCTTAATTTATCATATGGTTATTTAGTTTTGTACAGACTAAATCGAAAAATATCTAAGAAAATTGTTTTAATTTATGTCATTTAAGTAAAATATCTTATCATAAAACTTCCACTGCCGAAGGTAAGTTTCCCCTAGGAACGCCCCAAAGGTCCCTCGTCGCCCTTTTCTAGTGGATAGTGATACCTTGACCAGATAATCGGTCCATCTTGGATTCATATCAACTGCGTCTTCCACTATATACCTTACATTTTTGAATAATATAAATTCAATTCAATTTAGTTTAGCTTTTATTGTTCTTTTATCCTGTTAGACTGATATCCAATGGTAAACTAAATGTCTAAAAATTGTATTTTCGTTTTCAGCCGTGGCAAGTCCTCTAAAATTTGAACTAACAAAATTTGGAAACCCGACGATATCGTGGGGCAGATACCGATTTATAAAGAAATATATCCGCCGCATGCAAACTTGGTGGGAGTGTACTGGCAGGAGGAGATTCAGTTGCCGATGTGTTGCTATCACCTTAGACAAGCGTCTCGTCAAACTTAACGGGTGGCATAATCATTAAGTCTCATCATAGATTGCGAAATACGTTCGTGAAAATTAATAAATAGAAAGAAAAGAAAGTGGCACTGGGTTTTAGGAAGATGTCCCTGAAGGAAAGACTAAGTTGAAAAAAGTAATATATGAAGAATATAAAAGAGTTCTCGAAAATGCTAAACGAAGATGAAACGATTAGGAAAATATGGCAGTATAATACGAAATCTCCTAATTTCGGTGGATTTTGGGCAAAATGTATGTGTGTATAGTTTGTACAATTTATTGTAAGAAGCTTTAGTGTAAAGTTATATTTGGTGATGTGGTTGTTTTAAAGTTTGGAAGGAATTTGAATTTTCAGTGATACTAGCTTGAAATTGTGTTTATCTTATGGTACTAAAAAGTTCGGTGGACCTGATTTATAATTTGTTAAAATTACATCCAACAGTAACATGATACATATAGTAATATTTATCACGAATGTACACGATATATGAAATAAAGTTGGTTTCTAGGTTAAAACAGTGAAGTTTCATTTAACGCAAAACTATCCAGTACCGATCCTCGTCGGTTTACAAACAGGTTATCCTGCCTCAGAATTCAAGGTCTTTGTTTGCTAACACTTCATTTTTTGATTAATATAATCTACTTATTAGTTATTCCGATTATGATCTTTTCTGTATCAGTTTGAGTCTAAATAAAGAGATTTCTCTGGCCGCGTGTTTGGTTTACGGGTCGCGGTTTCTCGCCATAAACAACGCGTTGCGTTAACAGTGCAACCACGGCAAACAGCTGATGTCATTCGCTCAGTGCGTATGGGGCCTTAACCTTTAACCCTCGTTTTTTTTTATGGAATAAGGTGGCAAACGAGCAAGACCACCTGATGTTAAGTGAGCGCTACCCATAGACATCCGTAACAAGCAAATGTGTTGCAATTGCGTTGCCTACCTTTAATGGACAGAGGAGGGCATAGATAGGACAAAAGGATATTTCCTTTTCCCCGTTAAGCCCTCCCCGTCCAATCGTCGTTCCTTTTCCATACTATCCTTATGAAGAAAGGGTGGGAAGGGATGAGGACTGAAATTAGGCCTACGACACCTCACTCATCAGACGAAACGCAGAGTACTTCTACTTCACGCCTGTTTTCTGTGAGGTAGTTGTATTTCACCGGTCGAGCCGGCCCATTCGTGCAAGAGATGTTGTTGCGGGCTCTACCACTGTGTGTGTTTTTATTTTAACATTGATTATTGATTATTTACAGACGACGAAGTGATTATGATTCCGACAAGAAGTGGCAAGAAATTTCTTCTAATGCTAAACGGATACACCTATTCTCAAGTACACTACGGTAGTTTTTGGCTGTGCTCGTCGAAAGCACAGGGTTGCCCTGCCAAGATACGGAAGTTGCCAGATGGAACCATCGTGAAGATCAATGTCAAGCACATTCACACTCCTCCGATGTACGTCTTTACGAATGGCATCTATGTCAAAGTGTAAATAATTATTAAAAATGTATACGCATTTTTGCCAGTCACATTGAACTATTATCCATTTTCTATATCACCGGAATAATATTGTGTGATTTGGTTACACTTAGAATTTGATGATGTCTTGCATTGCTTCCTAATAGGAGAAATTGATATTATTGAGTTATACATGTTAGATGAACAATAACTTTGTGATGTGCAAGCAGAGATAAGTATCTAATGCGGCCCATCGATCATCAATTGTCATTAGAGAATTCGGCTTACGTACATACATTTTGTATTACAAGTACTTTTGATTTGCTTTTTTCAGTAAATCGTCAACCTCGTTGTTGTCTTTGTCTACCTTTACAGTGTATAAATTACCACAAATTTCTCCAATCATATAAAATTTGTACTGTTCCAAACAAACTAACTGATGTATAATAGTTTGATTAATATTGCAAAATAATTTATAATTAACCTAACTCGAATTTTTATTATCTCAAGTGTTGACCGGTTGCTACGAAATAAGCTAAGTTCATTGGTCCATCGTGTCGTAATATACGTAAACTTATGTGTGTGTCAAATTGAAATAAATGTTTTTTCATTATTTACCTTTGCTTTTACTTTTAATTAAAATTCACGTTTATACACATCCGTCATACCATTCTCATTTTAATAAAAAAACTGTGTAGAACTGATTTAAAGTCCGAACAGATTTAAAGTCTCGTATACAAGTTATAAAGTTCCTGAGTTGTTAAGGTACCATTCGGACCTTAGCAACCGCGAAGCGCAACCGCGACCGTACGCCTACGCGACCTTGGTCACCTGTCGCGGGGCGACCACTAGGTTACCGATGTCAGCGACCGCGACACGCTAGGAAAAAACGTTTTGTACTTAGTTTAAATAATTAAAACATGAAACCAAGAACAAATGGCACATCAAACACAAGGGTCGCTTGACCACACTTCCTCGAGCGCGACTCGGTCATGGTCGCCGCGCGACGCTCTGGCCACGCGCACCGGTCGCGGGTCTTGGCCGCGAGGTTTGTTTAGTGCTCCATATAAATTCATACAAAGCTGTGGGTCTTGCAACCCGAGGGTCGAGTCGCGATCGCTAAGAACCGAATGCTACCTTTAGCCATAAAGGTCTTAAATTGCGGCCATGTATAGGTCGATGTTGCGGAGGTAGGCCTCCCACAAGATGGTACGTTGATCCAGTCAAAGTATGCGAGTCCACTGGATGAGAACGGCAGAGGGTAGATCTTTGTGGCAATTCATGGGGGAGGCTTACCTCCAGTAATGGAAATAATAGCCGAGGCTAATTAATGCTCTTAGAATTTATTAGACCCATATAATGATCCTAATCTATTTGATTTATTGCAGATGACGAAGCTATTATGATACCGACACGCAGTGGAAAGAAGTTCCTCCTGATGATTAACGAGTACACGTATTCCCAAATCAACTACAGCGCCCATTGGTTATGCTCCTCTAAGGCCCTGGGCTGTCCAGCACGCGTCAAGAGATCTTCCGATGGCAAAATCTGTAAAGTCAACACGGTGCATACACACCCACCACCCAAATATGTCTGCAGAAATGGCACTTTCTTCAAATTATAATATGTCTTCAGTAATGAAAATAGTCCTATTATTCGCATCTGCTTTAGGTTAGGTTAGGCTAGGATGTTAGGAGTATTTTTTTTTAACTTTTGGTTTTAGTTTTTTTTTCATAATGCTTGACCACAATCACACTTTATGTTAAGTGGTGATATGGTTAAAAGATGGTCTGCTCTAGTTTAGTAACAGCCTATTCAGTATTCTCTTGAAAATACCCACGTCATAATCGGACGGAAACACTCACGCTGGGAAATTGTTCTAATCCTTTGCCGTAAGCACAAGGAACGAAGATTCGAATTATTTGGTTCTTACGCGCGGTATATCTACAACAAAAGCATGGAAATCATTCTCCTATCTCCATTTTCCTTCATTCCTGCAAACTGTCCCCAAAATGCAACCTATAAAACATAGAGTGACTTGCCACTTTGCGTCTGTCCTCAATGTAACTACATTAAGATCTTGGCCACCGATCCACCTCTTGACCCGCCTCCCCACGGAACACAATGCCGCAAATTGATATTTGGCAGCTCCTGCACAGATTTGACTTCAAACAAGGTCGTACCTGAGTTTTATGTAAATTTAATAGCGGTCCCGTTGTGAAATACCGTCATACCTTTGAAAGGACTGGTCCGAACATTTAGATATTTCCCTCCAGCTGTCATCTGTATACCCAAGAATAGAGTTACAGAGAGAATGGAACCCTGAGGAATATTAGCATGAGAAACATTAGTCGTCATAGGGCCAGCTGAAGATCCTTCTATGACGACACAAAGATTGCTCACTCAGGAAGTCCTTTATCCACTCAATCAGACTAGGGGTTTGGTAGTAGTAATGTTATAGGCTGGAAGTTTGCTTATCAGGCTGACGTCCCAGACCCTACAAATACTTTCGAGATATCGAGGCAGACACCGATTGCTTCCCCGTTTTTCTGTAGCCACTTGCAAAATAAGTGAGTGGCATGCACTAGAAGGTCCAATCGACTGGTTGCAGCGAAATCTGTATTATCGGTCGTTTAGGAGATGATTTTATTCTAGATAGGCGTTGAGGCGTGAGTCCAATATACATTCTAACGTCTTGTAGAGTACAGAGGCTATTGAGACCTGTCGGTAATTTGCAGAATCGAGATTTTTTAGGCACGAGCTGCACGTCAGCTAACTTCCAGGATTTGGTCACTTTTCTAGCTTTAAAGAGGCGATAAGTGTGTTCGAACGGGGCACCGTATTGTACCGCACATATTTAAGAATAATAGCTGATATCCCATCCGGCGCACTGGCTTTGTTTATGTTCACTGACCTAATGATATTACTTACGCTTATTTTTATGTTGCTTATTTTGCAATTTTTATATTGTTTTGCTTGTATTGAATATACGCTTTTATTATTGAACGTTTTTTTGTTGTACGCCTTTCTCATTACCTCTTTTTAATCGACTTCGAAAAGGAGGAGGTTATACATTATAGTTATGTACGATAAAATGTAGTTGGCACTATGACGACGATGGCTTCATTATATTATGTTAGACCTCGTGTTTGGCTTACCACTGTTGACATTAAAACGATCGGGAACATGTATCTCTTGTTTTTGTATCTCTTTTGTACCAATGTGTCACCGTTGTCCGAGTTTTAGTGTACAACATTTATTTGTACTCACTGAAATATTTTGAAAAAGGAATTTGTATGGAGTTGTTGTTAGACACCAAATAAATTTATATAGAAAGTACTTCAGTATTCATATAAAATCTAACGGGATCATCACATGAAAATCATTTGACATTTACTAATGATCATGAACTTATCGTCCTCCATGTGAACGATGTTTTAACGTACATAACTTAATTAGAGTTAAAGACCTGCATCATTAGTGTCTACATATTTTGACCTCTGCCAACGCCGATGTAAATATGGATGCTATAAACGTATTATTATTATAATTTGTGTTATTTATTTATAACAATTAAAATTTGTTATATAAATGTACAATACTATATTAACTTAGTACGGCATTACAGATGTGCAATTCATCCCGACGGAGAAAGGAAAATACATCTTAGTGTTGCGCGGCTATACATACTCGCAAGTTGGAGGGCGATTCTTCTACTGCTCTTCGAAGCACATGGGCTGCAAAGCGAGGGTGCGGTTGATGGGGGGAAAGCTGTTGCCCTCAGGCGACGAGCATAACCACGCGCCACCGTCGCACGCTCGCTGCGGCAACGGCGCCTTCGTACAACTTCGACCTCCCAACAGCCCCCTTCCTGTACTCCCCTCACCAGTATCATCCCCTCGTGCCGCTTTACTTGCCCTTCACGCGCTCAATTTTCCTAGAATTATGCCCAAAACAGATCTCTGGCTTCGCCTACCTACGACCGATTCGAAAAAAGATCCCTAGTTTTAAGAAATGTGCCTATAAATTGTTGAAGTTAAATATAGTTTAATAGCCTCGAAGGATAGTTACAGTTTTCATGTTTTCTGATCTCCATATTTTTTTTTATAAGATTGACAATCGAGTGACGTTAGCTGGTCGTCGCGATATAAGCGACCGCCGCATATGAAATGTTTCTAACTGTTGATGCAACTTCCCTTGCTAGCGATAAAAAAAATCTAGTAGAGACTTCCAAGAAGGTTTGGCTGTCGCTAAAGTCACTCAGAATCATTTTATCCTTGTTTACCAAGAAGTAATTTTAGATCAAATCTTAATCATGAGTTACAGCATCATTCTATTGCTGTTATATTCTACTCGATTACATGTAATGGAGCCATGTTGTTTGTTATTGCTATGAAGGAGAGGCTCCATCCAACAAAAAATAGACTTGTAAATATAAGGGAGCGGCACTAATTAAGTGTAGGCATAGCTTTCAGTGATATTTCGACACGATACGTAATTCGGTGATATTTATAAAATTATGAGCCTTATTATATTTGTTATTTAAGCTGAATCTTCTACTTATATACGTTATATTAAATATTGTTTGTAAATATTTACTTATTGTTTATAAATAAACAGCAATATATTATTAATACCAATCCGCTTAAAGTGAAAGAAACCTTATTTTATTTTATATACCCCTTATCAATACTCTCTTAGTCATTTAGATACAATATTATATCCTTAAAGGATTGACAAGACTTAAACATCAATATGTGTTTTTCTGGGCAACCTAATTGCACGACAAATTCATCAGGCTGAATACTTGAAACAGAAATTTGCAATTTTTGTAAGTAAATCGTATAAAGAAATATGCTCTTCGCTTTATTGACTGGCTGTCGATGCACTGCGGTAACATGAGAAAGGTGTAACACATAATTTTTATGCTTTTTTTTTCCAGATGCACCTCGGTTTAGCACCTCACGATTGGGTAAACCGCAATTGTGTATCGGCATTCACCGCTTCTGTCAGAGCGCCGCCGGCACCGGACCGAAGGTGCACTGGCGATGCACCAGACAGCCGCGGGGATGTCGTGCACGAGTCAGCACCATCGACGGCTTTGTCGTTCGCATTTACAACAATCATAATCACTGAAGATTATTGACACACTATCCACTCCGGCCATTTTTCATTCTTGCGCTATTCTAACATTTTATTCATACATGGTTTCACCGTCTTCATCATCTTTTGGTATTTTTCATAGTTATACTAAGCGTCGACCTCGGAATTTCATTTGTAATATTTTCAGATTTAATAATAAATAACACTGTGTTTTTACCCCTATTTTTTCAATTTCCATAAATATATGACCATATTTTTATTTAAAAGGTAGTAAACGACTGATTGCATGTTACAGTTCCAAGGT
>JWHW01043104.1:632980-655800 GCA_000931545.1 Papilio glaucus
GATCGCTACCAAACGCAGCTGACACCGACTCTGAAAATAAATACGATTAAGAATTGATTCTTCTGTTTAATTGCGTAAAATTATTTTATACTTTTAAGTGCATTTCTTGTTTTTGAATACAGTTTTTTTGAGTCGGTTTTGTTTCAATTTATCTCAAACCTCAATAGGTATTTAAAAGTAAGTAGTTAGAGGCATAATCCATTACAACATAAAATAATAACAATTTCGTAAACAATGAAGAAGTTGCGGCTAAGCTCTATTATTTTTCTCTGAAAATAGATATTGATGAATGTGTTATTTGTATAGAACTAAGGTAATGAAAATTGAAAAAATGAGGAAAAGGGAAACCAAATTTGGCTTTACTATTGTCGTGGCATACATATTATCGAACTTTTTAAATCTTCTTATATTGCATATTATTTTTACTAGCCTCGATGAATTTTGTTGTAATTTGATTCTGCATATAGTAACGTCAAAAAGTTGTTATTGTCAACACATAACATTACCATGGCAATTGATAATGTAAATTAAGGTTAATGTAAATAAATAAATAAATATGCGCTTACGCCCGTAACCTCTCTAGGTTCTACCCCTCTGGGTAGGCTGACCCAAATGGAAATCAGAGATTCTGGATTTCCATTTGGCGCGATCCTGGCAGACCTCTCTCGTTTCTTCTACATTCATACATCTACGCATGCATGCTCGTCGGTTATGGGTGTTCCTTATATCGCCTTTTTATAGTAAGCCACTAGTCGTTGTCCTTGGACGTCCTCTACCAACACTGCCTCTCACTTTTGCAACATAAATTTGTTTCGTTATTCTTTCTTCATTCATCCTTGCAACATGCCCGAACCACCGAAGCATACCTTTTTCAATTCTAGTGACAACGTCCACTTTAAAGCCGCATTTTTCCCTTATAACGCTATTTTTAACCCTATCGTTTAAAGTCCTGCCTAACATACTTCTTAAGGATCGCATCTCACCGGCATTAACTCTACTAGCATGCTTTTCCTGCCAAACCCAGCTCTTCCATAAATTTAAGTGGGAACTAGTACAGCCTTGTGTATTGCCAGACGAGCCTTCATAGACATATTCTGACTTCTCAATACTGTACCTATAGCCCCATTCATTTTATTTCCCGCATTCACTCGTCGTTCAAAATCTTAAACATGCCTACCGTCTCTACTAAACATACACCCCAAATACACGAACTCTTCCACCTGTTCCACTTCTTTACCGTTAACATTTATTTCCATTATAGTCTTTGTTCTCTTTTAAACGTCATTACTTTCGTCTTATCTACATTCATCTTCATGCCTTTACCTTCTAATGATTAATTCACTACATTCAGCATAAATTGTTAGTCCTCCGCCGATGACGCAAGCATAAACTGGTCATCGGCGTACAAGAGACATTTAAAACTAACTCACCCAATCTCAATCCACACTCTTCGTCTTTCAAAACTTTCAAACAATCACCCATAAAGAGATTGAACCGCCACGGGGATCCTACACAGCACTGTCTTATACCTTAATCGATGCTTAACCAGTCTGAGTAGGCCCCGTAAATTCTGACACAAGTAGTAGAATCTTAATAGAGACTTAGACAAGGTTTTTGATTTTGAGTATTTTCCGTTCCCGTTGTTATTTTCTGGCCCCTTGACAAGGTGTATACTATTTTTCATGATGATTGGTTGAGTCTTTAAGGAGTTGAGAAGTAAAAGCATAACAAACGAACAAACTCTTATTGGCTTTTATTATATTAGGTAGGAAAAAGAAGTGGTATGAATTAAAAAAATCTAAACCTTTTAACTTTACATTAATTAAGAATTAATTAAATAAATGTAATAAAAACTGTGTGATTCAGTTTTATTCAAGGTGCAATCTTTTTCAGTTTATTATGAAATGTCTAAATATGGTAAGCAGATTATGTGCATAGGCGGCTATCGGTACTGTGTGCATAGTCAGCATATGGATCAGAAGAAGAAACGTTGGATTTGCACTAAAAAATCAAACGGCTGTCGAGCGACAGTTATCACCGTAGAAGATATTATTATCAAGGAACTTAATGAACATACGCACTGATGTTAGAAATAGAAATAGTTTTGGTAAATAAGGTTGATGATTTTAATTTTCATTGTATCCGTTGTGATTAATTATTGATCCAATAAAATTAAAAATCTCTGTAGCCGATACTAGGTATGATCATAATTCACGTGGCAAATAAGGATTCTTGACTAACCTCCTGTAAAAAATTTCTTTCGAACTATGTCACAATGAGCACGGGGAGGCTGAAAATCAGCGTGGCATCCATTGTCAAGCTGAAAGCAGAATTAGCTAAGCCTCTTTCCTATACCCTAATTGTTGTTTATTTTGTCTCTTTTAATGTAACTTTCTGTGTGGACAATAAATAAATTGTATTTTATTTTTCATTTTATTTTAACCCGGTTCAAGCAACCTTGAGCATATTTATATTATACTGTACGGAACTAGAAAGTTAAAAATATGAAAAATTATTTACGATATAATAAGGTTGGAATGACTTACTTTTAAATTCAAGGTTTTTTTCTACGTTAAAGATCAAATGATGGTACAATCAATACATGGCACGTAATTAAAAATTAAATTACTCGTGAACATAAAAATGAAATAGAATGATTAACTATTGTACGGAATAAAATTAATAGGTTTTCAAAATTATTTGGAGCTGTGTGTGAGCAGGAAAAGTATTAGTAGAGTTATTACCGTTGAGGTGCGATCCTTAAGAAGTATGATAGGCGTGGCATTGAATAATATGATTAAAAAAAGCGTTATAAGGGAAAAGTGTGGCTTAAAAGAGGATGTTGTGACTAGAATTGAGAAAGGTATGTTTCGGTGGTTCGGGCATGTTGAAAAGATGAATGAAGAGAGAATAACGAAACAAATTTATGTTGCAATAGTGAGTGGCAACTTTGGTAGGGGGCGTCTAAGGATAACGTCTATCGATTCGTTATTCCGTTAATTTTGTAAGCAATTTTCTTTTACAAAGACTTAAACCGCGCCAACTTTTGCTATATGGAAGATGAAATAAGAACAACTGGACCTGCTCCATTGGGACCAAACATCGGGTAATTGAATAGTTATGACTGGAATATTGTCTTATACTTTATGTCTTTTTACTTGGCATTGGGTTCTAAACCTCTTCGGACGACAGACATAATATGCGCGTTGAAACAAAGTCACATTTTAACATGCTAGAGCCACCAAGAGCAGCGCTTGCATAAATGGGTCGGCTCGTTCGAATACGAAACGATATACGAACTTAAAATTATAACCATCGTTTGGTTATTATTTTATGTTTTTTGTGCGGTGCTAGACTTATGTAGAATGTTAATTTTAACGTTTTTTTTACATTTTCAGATAACTGTGTTCCTTATTTTGAAATATCTAGAAGAGGGTTCCGATATCTTCGTTTCGACGGACACAAATTCATTCGGCACAGCTCGAGCAAAGGTCCCAAGACCAGGTGGGTCTGTACACAAGCCAGACATAGGTGCCCGGCCATTGTCATCACCTTCGACGATGTAATAATTAAAGCTAAACGAATTCATAACCATTGAATTACAAGCAAAAGGGAAGGGAATTTGATTTTCTACACTTCACTCATCAGCCTAAATGTTCCAGTATATAATTATACTTATAGTTGACCACCATATTCTGTAAGTTCGTGGTACATTACCGATCTAGCACATTACCGGCACAATGCCCATCTGTAATAACAGCACAGTTATCACTAACGGGAAATCTATTTCTTTCTCTCCTTATTTCAAATGGTCAAGTGAAAAATGGTCCTTAGACCTGCATACATAGACTTAATTATTTCAGTAACAGAGGAAGACGAGCCTGTTTTCATTAAATCAAAAACGACCGGGAGGCCAGTCGTAAAATATGGGAGATACCGTTTTCACTTTACGGGACTCGGAAGCGGTTGGACTTGTATTAAAGCAAGGAGTGGATGTCCCGCAACACTGATTACTGTCCTTGATGAAATTGGAAAAGCTAATAACCTTCATAATCATTGAATTGCTATTTTTATTGTAAGCAACATATTATGTCACACCACATAATGTGACTATTTCCAATGATTTCCTAACACATCTTGTAGTGTGCGTGCGTGCCTTATATGTTGCAACCAGTGCAGCAGCTCAGGGTAATAGTGACGTTTATACATATTTTCATATTGTAATAAATGCTGTTGGTTATGTGCGACATTACCATTATTATACTAACATTAAGTTTATTAAGAATCAAGTTTTTCATTACAAGTGTCCTTCCTCCGCTTAGCGGTTACTATTATTTTGTTTGTTCCATTGCAGAATGTTTTATGTGTTTGAATGTTTGTGTGTATGTGTGTGTGTTCATCCGTTTTATCGTGACCTCTGATTCCTTAAGAGATTTGAAGATTGAGATGTCATTAGATTCGTATTCTTCCTCGGAGTGTCATAACGATACAGTAAGGATTTTTTACATTTTGAAATTAACTATTACTGCTTTAACTCGTCATTATTATATGATTTGTTACATTTGTGTGAAAGCCATGAAATGTTATTTTTATGAATTGTTGCTGTTAATGCAGCAATATTTAATATATTAATATATATAAATATATAAATTATATTTGTTGTTATAATTTCGTTAATCTTCGTAAAACTTCTGCTCTTTCATCACTGACATTTTGGCCAGTTGATTGCACTGGCCGAAGAAAAAGTATTTGAGTCTTAATATCGAATTCTATGGAAGTCCAAGTAAGTAGAATACTGCTGTCAAGTAAAGGAATTTATGCTTCTGCATTTTGTTTAATGATGCCTCGTCTCTTTCTTCTTCCAATCACAAAAATCAATAGATAAGGATCTACCCTAATCCTCTTTAGTACAAAAAAGGCTGACAACAGCTAGAAATGTGTGACAATGGTCACTTAACATCATGTGAGCCGCTTGCTCTTCGCCTCCAACATTAAAAAGAAATCGTGGCGTTACCGTCTTATTTCCGCAAGACGAAGAATTGCTAAACTTAAGTGGCGGACACATAGTTCGTTGAATGAATGCCGCCGATTTGCCCCTTCCAATTGCCCCTCAAGAGGTCTTAAATTGATGTCCACGAACAAAATGACGCAGCGTACTTGGACCTTACTCAAAGTGCAATGATAATCTATTCCAGGTTGCAGGACTTCAATGGATGCGGATGGCTAGGAACCTATTCAGCAGTAAACTTTTATTAACTGATGTTAATATTACAGTAAATCCTACATGGACTGTTTGTTTATGCTAAAGCTATTGAAAATTTAACGAATATTTTCAGGAAAGGGAGAGCTCGTGTTCAGTAAATCTCGGTTCGGCAAGCCGGTGATACAGTGGGGCGGGTATCGCTACAATAAGCGCAGCGATAGCAAAGGACAGCGGTGCTCTTGGAATTGCGTCAAAAAATCCAGAGCCGGTTGCAGAGCGACGCTCGTCACGTATAATGATGAAATTATTAAAGCTAGGAACGTTCATACTCATTACGAATATTCTTAATGATTATGGCAAATAACGGCTGAATAATCATGGCTTGCTTATCCACGGTGAAGCCACATTGCCAAGCCTTGATGTGGTTCAGAATAAGACAAACAAGGTATGTCCATAGTGCAATTTCTGGATGAGAGTTTAGCGATGGTATTTTCTTTGACTTCTGCGTTGTGTTTTCTATATAGTGTTGCTCACTAAAACACGTATGTCAAGCAGGTAAAGTATATAGCTTCTTTGCCAATACTGGCTGGCGTCCTCCCCGCCATCGATGCTTTAGAAAGACGCTGCACGATGTGTGACTGCTTCAATCAATGTGTGAGTGCGGAGAGACCTGAGAATAAAGATGATGAATGGGATTGTTCGACTGGAGGCGGGGCTGATATTACCTTGATCTCGTGGGGTTGGCCTACAGAAATGCCTCTCATCCGTGGTGCCAAAGGAGGCACTAGCAGGACTAGTCGCTGGAGTGGATGCGTGGTGACGAATATGTTAACCACCTTTCATGCCCATTACGAGGAGAATGACCAATAGATAAGGAATGGATAAAATACTTGTTAGAGATTAAAGAATGGTGTTTGCGGAGCCGAACAATGGCCATGCCGCACTTCAGACCGTTTGACCTCAGGGTCGGTGCGGCCATGGGTGATGGTAGGACAACTTCTATCTAGTGACAGCAGCAGCAAGGTAACAGCATTCCGGTTCGCAATTGACCGAGAACTAGATAGAAGCGACGAATTTAATATTAATTTAGTGTTAATAATAATTGTACCGTATCTAGTCTAAAGACTGGTTCAAAATACATAGTCGATACCAAAAGATTTTATGGAGTAAAAGGATGGCGAGTTTTTGTTTGTATATGTCTATTGAAAACAAGATAAGATTCCCTTTTTATAAAGTTTGTAATTGGAAGCCAAGCGTTCGAAATACAAGACCGGACCAGTAACGTGGATTACTGCCAATGCGTAGAGCAAAGATTGTTTTGTCTCATTTTTAATAATAAAAGGAGTGCTTGTTAAAACTTTCTTTTATAATTCACTCAGCAATTCTACCTTTTTGCTGATAGGAATTTCATTTATATTCCGTACTCTGAAATAATTTTCCTTGTCTAGTATTAAAATACTTTGTTTGGTATCTTTATCTTATTTGCCTCCTTAGAACGTAACTTTATGCAGTAAATTATGTCGTTATTGTACTGAAAGGTTTGTTTTAAGATTGGTAAATGTATAAATTTGTTATTCGTTTTTAGGTGTATGTGTAAGGTTCGAGAAGACTCGCTTCGGTAATCCGGTGATGGTGCTCGGCAACTACCGCTACAACCGCTGGAGCTACAGCAAGGGTCATCACACGCGTTGGACCTGCGTCAAAAACCAAAACGGATGCCGGGCCACCGTCACCACATACAACAACGTCATCGTCAAAACTAGAAACTCTCATACGCATTTTTGATTTCCCATCACTTTACATTACTTGATCTATTGAGTTTGTATCCACACACATGACTTTTTGACTTAATATATGAAATACCAAATAGTATTCCGTCGACTGCGTAGTCTTGGCTCTAACAATAAATGATCAAGATTACAAAGAGAGCAATCGTGTGTGTGCATCATATAACATCAGTTTTTTTGTATCAAATTCTGACCACCACAAGTCACTTGTACGAAATCTCTAAGTCTCAATCAAGGTAGTTTACAAATTTTCTAACCAGTTTAAATCTTAACAGAAGGGGATATAACAGAGGGAAAAATCTAAATAGGGCGAGTCTAGGACAGAACGCTTTGTTAGTACAATTTTGCTTTATTATGAGAAAGCGTAGATTCGTTCTAGGGACGTACTACAATATTTCATTTACGTTTCTTTTCTTTATGTAGCTAAACTTATAGCAACAGGGATGGGGAGGAGGAATATACGTAGTTGCCATTTCTCGAAAAATAGATTTTTTTCCCAAAATGCCATATTATATTTTATCCTTATTAATTATGTTTAAGATTTTATTTAACAAATTTATTTATTTTATCTATAACTTTATTGGTAGTTGTATGGTTACATTTTACTATTTAAAGTCACATTAAAATTCAGTATTACTATTGTTATTTTTTTTAGAGTTAACGTGATTATTGCTATGTTGTCGCTGTCATTATTTTAGTGTCGCAAACATATAATGATTTTGATGTCAAAAATTTGTAGGCCGTACAGAGATAGAATTATCAATCTGTATATTATGTAAGAAATCTAGATAAATTACGGTCACATAAATTAAAGTTATCTGTAAAAATGTGAATACAGATGAAATTCGCCATATTCCAGACTTGATTCCAGGAATATAAACTTTTTTTTTGGCATACGAGAGCGAATCATACGGAAACCCGTTGCCGGGAATCAAATACTATTAATCGTAATTTATCTTACTTTATTCGCCGAATAAATACGTACATAATATAAATTATAAGTGTACGGATTATGCCAGTATTTTAGAGTAGAAATAGACTTTTATCTTTTATTGAACCGACTTTTTAAAAAATAAATCCAAGTAGATAATGTAAGTCTGCTTACTGTGTTTACTCTTACATTTTGGTACTGTTAAAGTACACAACTAAACACTTGTAAGGATGGAAAATATTCATTTCATGAAGTGTCATTTTATTTTATTTTTTTTTAAACTACGACTGCTATTTTATTGATATGAAGTAAAGTACATTATTAGAGATTTCTGGAGGCAATGCACTCATTTTTCAATTGCATTTCTGGAACATATGCCAACACTTTTTTACTTGACAATACTATTTTTGTACGAATTCATTTATTTTAAAAAGAACAGACAAAATTAAATTATGAGGTTTGGTTTCAACCTGTGAACATGAACGCAGTATTTTATGTTTTTTTAATTGTGATATAAATATCACCGAAGCTTCTTGCATGAAGCCAAAACCAATGCATTTGTTTCATAAATTAGAATAAATATTTATTCACGTAAATTAATTCAATTGTGAAAACAATGTTTTATTTCTTATTTTTAAATTAAGTAGAATAATTAACATATTCAAATATTTCGCTAGCAGTTGTGGGAGGAACTATTTGAAATATTGGTTTTAACATGTGTCCCCCGTGTTTAAATAAAAATTTAAAAGTATTACTCTATATCTATTGATAAATGTGATAACGATCAATAATATAACAGTAAATTTGTATTTTTGTAGGGATGCCTACGTTTACCATATCCCGGCAAGGGCGGCCGGTGATGCTGCTGGGCTCTTACCGGTATAACAAGTGGGCCGGCAGCAAGGGAAGACGTGTCCGGTGGGTGTGCAGCCAAAAGACAAATGGTTGCAAGGCCAAGATCTTCACATTTGACGATACAATTATTACTTATTATCTTGATCATAGCCATTAAAGTGTAACCATTTTTTTAGTTTGTTTATTATGAAATATAGTTTTGATTGCTATTTTTTATTCTTTATTATTCCTGGCCAATGTGTGTCTCATAGTCTTATAATGTTCCTTTGGAGTTCTTTATGGGTGATAGAGTTACGTCTTCTTTGAGATTCTGGTAGTTTCACTAGATTCGTCAATTTTAATGATTGTTATTTTATTCTAAGGAGCGACTGCGACATCCGTTTGAAGTATTCAAGTAATTTTAGTCAATGAAATGATTTATACTGGGTTTCGTATTGGTTATCTTGTCAAAGAACTATCGTTGTATCGGCTTATAAAATAAATATCGTTTTGTATATTATTCCAGAGCTCGTGTTCACTGTATCGCGTTACGGTAAGCCAGTCATTATAATGGGTGAGTACAGGTACAATAAGTGTTCAGGTCAAAACGGACCTCGTGTGCGTTGGGTCTGCGGTAAAGTCAACTCGCACAAGTGCACTGCTACCCTAACTACGTACAATGATACTGTTATACATCAAAAGCCTCATAATCATTAGTCTCCGATTAAGGCAACAGCAGAAAACCAAGCATCGAAAGGCTTCACACAACGTGGACTGACAAATTCTATTTTACTTTTCGTTGTGCAAACATCAAAGCAAACTCAAAATCTAACACACAGTATTTTTACTTATGAAGTGACTCGGGGTAGTATTAGCATAAGTATACTTAATAGTATACTGTTATTAGTGATCTTGTACATTTATCAAATCACCATAAAGATACCGCCAAAATTCTCTGAGTGTATAAGTAGTTGTTGATGTAATATTTTAAATTAAGTTTTTTTTTTTTAAATCAAGGAAATGTTTCGGCAGTGCGCGTTTAAATAACTTTTTGGTTAAATGCGCACTGCCGAAATATTTACGAAAAATATTGTTGTGATCACAATTTCTTGTCAATGTATCAAACTAACATTGTCACATATAATACATCAAATATATCGCATAAGGAAATTTCGAAACAAGTTAAAAACAATCTTTAAAACTTGTTTTGCCTTGTACGTGTTACGAAGATGTATTGTGTACATTTAACGTCAAACTTACACGTCAAACACGTCCACGTTGTCCACCCAGCTCCGTTAAAACACAAATTTTCAAACAAGTTTCGAAACATACATTAATACCAACAGAGATAGAATTAAGGTTTTAGCACTGCAATTTGTACATTTTATTCTTAAAAATATATATATTCTACTAGTTTTTATAACTTTTGGTCTTTTATTTCAATCTATCCTTGTGATCCAAAGATCGGTATGGATGACCATTCACTCACAGATGAACCTTGCCTAGAATTCTGGAAACAAGCCAGGTGACGTGACAGATACGTCAAGGATGAAGCCATCGTGTCTGTTTTCTTTATTTTTACCAATTTATTTTCAGATCCGATATTTTTGGAGTCACAGAAGGGTGGGCGGGTTATACAAATAGGTCGATATAGGTTCAATAGATGGAGCGGCAGTAGGGGTTCTCGCGTTAGATGGATCTGTGTGAAGGTTCACTCTGGCTGTCCGTCAACACTTGTCACCGTAGACGATGTAATTATACACCAGAAGCCTCACAATCACTGAACTTAAAAAGTTATGGTGCAATTGAGGTCAAGTTAACATTTTTTCTGGATCAGCCAAATTAAGTAAGAGCTTATAATTATTTTCAATAGTTGAGAGGAGTAGACAGACATTGTATGTATAAACGAAACGATATCTACTATTTGAATATTTATTTTCGTGTGATATGTATTTCTATGTAAATTTATGCAATTCGCTAACTCAATACGCTTTTTAAACTTTTCATAATTTCTTTATATTGAAGTAGAATCCTTATAAATATTAAAAAACCTAGTGTTAGCCGACATTTTGACTATGATTTATTTATTTTCAACATTTTTTTATTTATTATTTATTTGATTCGTAAATTATTTTATGTTTTTTTTCTTTATGTATTCATAAGTTGGCTTTATGTTTGTCTAGTGGTCACAATATAATACACCCGTTTCAACAACGCTGCGCGTAACAAAGTTTGTGTCTCAATAAATTAGAAAACAAATTACCCGATTATTTACATGTAAAAATGATTCAAATTAAATTATTTTCAACTTCCAACGCTCGAAAGCCTCTGATCTGTAATTGAAAGTTTCTTTATGTTTATAAGTATTAGAACGGGTTTGTTAAATTGTGACCAATATAGATTAGCCATACACGCATCAGTAATGATGTTAAGTGACCGCTAGTCATAGGCATCTCCAAATGTGGTGAGAATGAGTTGCCTATATTTGAGACAGATGAGGGAATAGACTGAAAAAAAGATATTTCCTTTTCCTATTTGTCACCTCCTCCGTCCAATCCTCTACTCCTTCCCATCCACCCTTAATAAGGATAGTATGCGAAGGCGAAAAGGGCTGAAATTAGGCCTACGGCATTTCACTCACCAGACGAATGCCAGAAGAATACTTTACCTTACTTACAGGCATTCACGCTTGTCTTCTGTGAGGTTGTGGAATGTTACCGGGCGAGCCCGCCCTATTGTGGTGATACCACTGTTAAAATAGATTCGACTCTCTCATATAGTTGATTAACAATTGAAATTTGGTGTACCTATAATTACAAATATACTATACTTACAAATATCTTCTATGTGATCGCGTATATGTTTAATTCAGTTTATCTTTATTTCTATAAAGATTACCTCTCTTATGTAATTTATACCATGTATGACTAAAATTTTAATATCTGTTTTACCAGAACCGATATTCGTAATTTCGAATAGGGGGAATCCGATGATTCAGATGGGTGGATACAACTTCAGCCTGCACAAGGGCGGCAAGGGACCAAAGCAGCGCTGGGTGTGCAGCAAGTGGGGCAGCACCGGCTGTCGAGCCGCCATCACTACATTTGACAACGTTATTCTTAAATGCAATCTTAATCACATGCATTAATTGCATGTACATACACGCACGCAGATAGTTGTAGATACTCAACATAGTATTCGTAACTGAAATGTGAATTAACATACGATTAAGTATTAATTTGTCTATTCCCGACTTGTAATCGTTAGGTATGACTGACATTTTAATTAAAGTTGTAAATATACAGTTTCATCAAGCTATGTTTATTTTTCTCCTTTTTGTCGCCCAATCATCTTACTATCCCCGGTCCTTCTTTCCTTTTACGTTGCCCCCTCCCCCTCACTTTACTACATTAAAACTGGCGCATCTGTGACACTTGTGGTTATTGCGGATATTGATGGGTATTCCAAATAAATCTTTGTCTTTTTTGAATTGATGAGTTACTCAACAAGAGAGAGAGAGAGAGAGAGAGAGAGTGCCGTGTATAATAATTATTTTTTTTTACTACTTAAAACATTTTTCCTTTTCAGGGTTAAGATACGTAATGTCTCAACGAGGTAAACCGTTAATAGAACACTGCGGGAATAGATACAGTTTAAAGGATCCAAAACCAATAAAAAAACAATGGCGTTGCATCAAATGGGGAAGCGGTTGTCGCGCCTGTCTTGTTACTATAGAAAACCAACTTATTTATTTTAGAGATAATCATCACCATATTTAATTTTGACATAATTATAATAAACACATGACATATTTAGTTAATCGAATAAGTCCGACTTCTTCGATTCGAGTGTCATTCCATTCCTATTCTTGCCCGAAGAGCCTTAGGCATATCTTCTAATGGGGAACAATACGAACATTACCCTTATGCCAGTTAGGCGAAAAGTAATCACATGTTAAGGCCACATAAGTATGGATGGAGAAGAAGTGTAAGAGGTGTACCAACAGAAAACCCGTAATCTATGTTTATCCCTCTTAGTTGCGGGCGGCAGTGCTCATTTATATACTAGTGCTCCGCCCCGGATTTGCACTGGTAGAATTAAATATGTTGTTCCGATTGCTATTAAACTTCACAGGAGCCCGCCCGCTGGCCTAAACTGAATATTATATATAAAAAAGCGGTCGAACCGCTTGGGAGTATAGAGGGAACACGTTGCCTTATAACATTAGCTAGCTTAGCAATTAACTTCACTTTATCTCACGAATTCCACAAAATTGCAACATTGAACCAATGAAACCGATGAAAGTACAAATCTTTATTTCTGATGTTTACCGTCTACTAAGAAACTTACTTTAAAACTGTTATTTAATACCAAAGTGTAAGTAATAATGTATGTTGCATATAATAAAGAGTTAATTGCTTAATATTATCTATTATCGTTCGTTATTTTCAACATTCAGCCTGGGTACTAATAAATTTTGCTCCTTTCCTTTTAACCTTAGGTGGAAGTCAATAAGGGATAGATTTTTTTAAACAAAATGATGTGATGGTGATCAGCCTGAACAAATCATGAGGAAAGAAACCTTTTTGTGGTATGGGATCTTCTACTTTACTATTACTATTTTATAAACAATAAAAATATAATTTTTTAATAAATGGTATATGTTATTCATTACTTTTTAATAACTACAATGTACTATTAATTATTTATTTAACATTTAATATGTTGACTAAAAGAATTTTTAGAGGAATTTTAAAGAGGTTTCACCTTCATATTAGAAAAAGCGTAGTAAGAAAAATAGTAGATTTGCACGTCATTATTAAATAATGAAAGAGGAAATGGAACGAGCGACATTAATTATTTAAGATAGTAAAGATTTTGGAGGAAAGGCCGTTTAAAAGTAAATCCACATTATTTATATTATACACATTATAACTTATATTGTTTTAACGGAGCTCCCTTGAAATAGAAGCATAAGGGTGATATTTGTCGCGTTTCGCTCATCCCTTTTAATGACTAGAGTGTAGGGGACGACATCTTATTGTTAATAGTAAAGTGACAAAACGCGATTTTTTTTAATAATAATAATAAAAATCAATATAACATATTCTTATTTGTTAGATAAAACTTAAAACTACTGTTAGTAATAGGATTAAAAAGTATACTTAACATTATTAATATTGTACCGTGGTAATAGTGCTAGAGCCCGCAACAACAACAACATCTGTTGCACAAATGGACCGGCTCGACAATTGAAATCCCTCATAGAAAACAGAAGTAGAAGAGCTTCTGCGTTTCGAAAAAAAAATATTTATGTCCTGTCTATCTTCTCCTGTCACAGGTAGGCAACGCATCAGCGACTCATTTGTCTATTACTGATGTGTATATGGGTAGCGGTCACTTAACATCTCAAGTCTCATCATCATCTAGCATAAAAAACCTATTGCTCTAAGACCTATTATACTGGACACGCGGAGCATCGTATGCCCTCTGCGTAAGGTTGCGTAAGGAGCACAGGTTGCATGTGTAAAATGTCTGGCAATACAAGAGCGTTATTCTTACCTCCCGCGTACATTTTGCGAACCTGCGCGAAACCATATTACAGCGAATAGACAGTGCTACGCACCCCCACGATGTCCAAATCAGTGTTAAAATTTAGAAGTGCGAAGTGTCCAAGGTACTTAAATTTTCCTACCACTTTAAAGGGAACGTCGGTCAGTAACACTGGTTCCATATCCTGGAAACCATTCGTATCATTCGTACCAGCTGTAAATATCATAATAAATATTTTTTTCACATGAATATTGGTTGAGTGACTGCGATCACATCAATGCCGGATTAAAATTTCGGTTAATTTGTTATATTGGTTGTTGCAGGTGTATGGTTTTCAACATCGAGTCGTGGCAATCGACAGCTGAACTACAAGGGGTACAAGTTCAGTTTAAACACTCCTAACCAGTTACGGCAGAGGTGGATTTGCTGCAAGTGGTCGGGAGCTTGCCGCTGTCGAGCGTACATCGTTATTGTCGAAGATAAAATACTAAGAGTCAGGGATGAGCACACACACTGACATAAAACTAAAATAAAATCAAAAAATAAATACAGGCAGTCATAAGGATTGCCGACAGAATTGACAACTCAAAACAGGTGGGAAGGCGCGACAATAGTTCATAAATAAATAAATAATCAACAAAAATAAACCTTTGTATCTTAACATTAAAATTCAAAATTGAACACAAGAGAAATAAATTTAAAAAGTTGAACTGTTCCAAATTGTCGCATGTTGTTCACGCGAAGCAAATATCGTCCCACTAAAAGCTCGACTATAGAAGTTTTCACTTCAATAAATTATTTATTACACCTACTTAAATAATTGTAATAATAGATTACGTCTTGTACTACTATCTCTGCGTACTACTTTAGTCTTCATAAAAGTGTAAAGTTAATTTTCAAATATACCTACGTCATACAGTCCGCTTTTTATTTAGAAGAGGTTAGCTATTAGCCCTAACAGGCAATGTTGGCGGGGGACGTCCAAGAACTTATACCGATTCGATTAGTTACCTACTAAAGAAAGACGATATTAGGAGTACCAGATGGTCGATGTAAGGAGTACGGATCTAGAAGAAGCGAGAGAGGTATGGTATGCTTTATGGGCATGTGCGCACATTTATTTAAATATGTATTAAACCTCATACGATATGTTTCATGTTTACAGTCATAATCACCTATTCTTCACGCGGCTACTCCACCTTATACTACCAAGGACACAAGTTCACTTTCAACAGTCAGCGAGGCAACAAGAAGCGATGGTTGTGCGCCAAATGGTCCTCACGGATGAGCTGCAGAACTGCCCTGTACACTTGCGACAGTCAACTTGTCAAAGTTACTAATACGCATAATCATTAAAGTATTTACATTTTAAATATTTTGTTACTATTTTCATGACATGTGGCAAGGGAAGTTCCGCATTAATCGGAAGAGTTATGCAAGCGTAATAGTTAACTAAAAAACAAGAGTGAGACTCATCAATATGAGTCAAGTCGTTTAGGCTACTGGAGGTCATAATGGAACGGACATATGTAAATACATACATAACATATAAAGGATAAAATATAAAGGATAAAGGAAAAAGTTATCAATCGAAATTTGAAAAAGATTCATTCACATGTCTACTTGACCACGGCATTTTGTAAGCTCAAAATACTTTTCCAGTCGAGCTGAAGGAGATGGAGATTCCTGATGTTAAGTGACCGCTATCAATAGGCATCCGCAACAAGCAAATGAGTAGCAGATGCGTTGACTACCTTTAATGGACAGAGAAGGGGATAGACATGAAAACGGATATTTCCTTTTCCTTCCTATCCTTTGTAGGAAAGGATGAGACGGGGAAGAGGGCTGACATCGGGACTTCGGTACCTAACTCATCAGATAAAATGCAGAAGCGTAAAATACTCCTACTTCAAGCATATATTCTGTGAGGTCGTGGTATTTCACTGGTTGAGCCAGCCCATTCGTGCAGCAGTTGTTGCGGGCTCAACCACTGTTAAAATGTTTGGGTAACGGTACACAAAAAAGTTATGTTTGTAATCACGGCTTTTTGTATTATGCTATTCTTACTGCTCGATAACTCGCCAGGGTTATATCTAGTATCAATAACCGTGATAAGTTACTATTTTGGAGGATCCCTTTGAGCGTGATTCTTACGAAAGTGGCGCGCGTGTCTGCGCTTAGCGCGGACTCAACACACTCATCACTTATAAGCCAGCTATCAAAGTGTTAAGTAAAATTACTTAACACTTAAATTACATAACACTTTAATTAAAATTAATTGCCTACTATTTTGCACCTACATTGCACCTTTAATATGATCTAATTCCTTTTATATCAAATGGTTTAAAAACTCTAATTTAATATTAAATTTCAGGACTGATTTGTACTACGTCGAGGTTTGGAAATCCAGTGTTATTATTCGAAGGACATCGTTTCAACCAGCACAGTAGTTCGAAAGGTGAAAGGGCATTCTTTGTTTGCGGAAGATGGCCCAAGGGCTGCCGAGCCTGTATTCGGACGTATAAAGGAGAGGTTGTTGAGATCAAAAATGACCATTATCATAATACAAAAAAAGAATTTTAGGTTTTGGACAAAAATGTATGTAAAATTAGGATATTGTTTTATTCATTATTATTTTTCAAATTGTTGACTTCTGTTGAAATGAATATATCAGTTCAATAGTGATTTTTCATTCTTTACTATTTATTTCCTTCCTTTTGGTACGGGAGTCGAAGCTGGGATTTGTGTACATCCCCGACCGCGATTGAGGAAGCCACGCCAGAATTATGGGGATTACGAACTTGTAAAACAAAGCCGACACCTAGAGATCCTCGAGCGCGGTAATTTTTTTTTTATTTTGAATGAAATAGTTCAAGGATAAGGAAGGTAATAATTTAATATGTCGATTTCAATAAGTCGGAGTAACAAAAGTCGTTAATAAAGACTGTAGACCCTTCCCCCATCGCCAAAAGCAAAGAGTCAAATAAAGTTTTTTTCTTCTTACCATATAATCTTTAAAGTCAAATACCCAGTATCCATAATGGGGACTGCCCCATGATGTACAAGTTTGACATCGTCGGCTGCTCTGCAATTTTTTTGTCGGAAATTTTTAGTAGAAGAAGTGAAATTTACCTCAATCAGTTATAATGTAAGTTTATTTGGTTTCTTAAATAACACGTGGTAAAGTGCTTAATTTTAATTGTACTTTAATTTCAGATCTACCCGTGTTTTCTCTGACAAGGAACGGAAGACCTGTGATAATACTGAATGGACATCGTTTCAATCAACACAGTAACTCTAAAGGTCCCAAAGGTTTCTTCGTGTGCGGGAAATGGCAAGCGGGCTGTAGAGCGTGCATACGGACCATTGATGATCAAATTATTTATGTCAAAAATGAACATATTCATCTTTGAAGTGCATGAACTCGCACGTCTTTTTGTTATTTGTTTACTTTGTTTTTTGTAATTCGAAGTATTTATTTATTTTATTAATAGAATTAGAGACTAACGGAAACAAAAGATGTATTATACTTTATACTGATAATTTTAGCTGGTGTGAAAGAGCTCCAGACCAAATATGCAAGCAGTATTCCATGTGAGGCCTAACTTGCGCCTTATACAGCTGCAGGCGGTGGGCCGGCAAAAAATATCTATGTGGTGTGTTCAGTAGAACACACCAAGCTTTTTGAAGGCCAACTATGCCTTGTCTTCCGAGTGATCTCGTAACTGAATGATATGTCATGGCTGACGCCACCGAGGTTCTCAAAGTTAAGTGATACGACGAAGGGTTGTTTCTTAGCGGTAAACGTGACAAATTGTGTCTTTGTGGGATTGAAGTGGACAAGAATTTGTCGACCGATGTATTCGACACCGAATAATTCAAGTTCAAACACAAGTTCATTCCGGTTCTGATTAGTGGTAGCCCGAGAAATATTCGCGCGGACCGTGTATCACCGTGTATTACATCACCGGTGATATCGTCTGCATAGCAATGGATGTTGCTTATTTTTTTACATTTTATGTTTTTGATGGTATAAAATTAACAAGTTTAAATTTTATATTTCTCATTTGGTAATGGTTAACAATAAATGAATTCTGTATTTTCACTGTTTTTAATTTTGTTTTTTCTGTATTCCTTCAATAACTTTTTGTTTTCTTAGTGCCTAATTTTATATCGAAAAATAACTCACTGCTGGCTATCACCTGAAAAATTGGAATTTCATTTAAATAACGGATTTCAAGTTTTGCATGGTCGTAACGCACATAAATTTCAATGATTTTATTAAGATAAATTTGATCAGTAGTACAAAGCGTATCAAAAAGGAGCATCGATTCGGTTGACCAAATAGAAGGTGTGACGTAACGGACTACCCGAACGAAACAGTGCGAATAACATCGGCTCCCATAGTATTAATAACAGATAATTACTACTTCATAAGCAGTACCGGCAACGGCGTTGACACTATTGATAGCTTACTATTGTAATTAAAAAGTTCATTAAAATAAAAGTTTTACACAAATCTAAATAGTGTATTTGATATTTATCCAATGAACTTGGTAACGATGGGATCCACATATTAGTGCTGGGTAGCACTAATATGTTGATCCGATCGCTACCAACATTTTTTTTTGTAGTGATCGGATCGGATGGCACGGGTGTGCGAAGCCGAGGCAGATCACTAGTTCTATATAAAAATTAACACTTAGAAATTTTACGCCTTTGTTTTTGTTAACCATTGTTTATTGTTACAGTTGATGCAGTGTTTGAAACTTCTAGATCGGGGAAGCCTATTGTGGTATTGAACAACCAAAAATACAATTTGTATACGTCGACGAATTCTAAGTCCGTTTGGAGATGCGCCCGATGGAGATGGGGATATTGCCGTTCGTCAATTGTAACAATAGATGGCTATGTTGCTCGTATCCGGAATGACCATAATCACGAATGAATTTTTAAAGCAGTTTATTGTTTTCGTGCTGCGAAATTTTACTTGTATAACTTAATGTATATGAATGTTTATCCAAATAGTGCAAGTTTTAACATTTTTTTAACATTGATTAAAGTTTAAAGACTTTATCGTCGTAATTATTCTGCACTAGCGATGCCCCGCGGTTTCACCCGCCGTGCCGTTTAATTTAAAAGGTAGCGGTTCATCTGATGTTAAGGGCCCGCTACCCATAGGCATCCACAACAAACAAATGAGAGAGAGACCAAAATTTCAAGTCTCTAGGTCTAGTTTAGGCTGTGCTTTGTTTCTTTTTATTTCATTAAATATGATTTCATATTCCACATATTTATTCATTAATCCTTAAGAATGTCGCTGGTCATAGGCATATCGCAATTGGAGCAACAACTTTGTGACATGTGTCTGACTCTTATAAGATAAAGCCATCATATTGATGTTCGTTCGATCGTGCCTAATTCAATACAAGCATTTATATTTAGCAAACCCTCTATGGAGACTTTTTTCAATTAATAAAATCAGAGTGAACTTCCACAACTTAAACCACCAAAAATTGCGATGAGGATGTATTAAAATTTCAGATCCAACATTCAGCGTATCAAGATTTGGAAGGCCAGTTATAGTAGTGGACGGACACAGGTTCAACTTGTACAACGAAAAGGGATTAAAACGTCTGTGGAGATGCGTAAAGTGGACGAGCAAAGCATGTCGGGCCTGCACTATAACTTTGGAAGATCAAATCATTAGTAAAAGGGCACATAATCATAGGTAGTTTAAAAATATTTTATAATACGGATAGATAACAGTCTCTATCCGAATTAAAAGATATATAGATAGGCTTTGGATTTTGTCTGTGGGCGACGTTAGCACATGGACTAAAGGAAGCATATACATTTAAGCAGAGATAGGTGACTAAGTCTATTAGGATGTGTGTGGAGACAACGTTCGTCACGCCGTCCCATCCGTTTTGAGTTTTTTTTGTTAATGTTGGTGGTCGAATGTGATTTGTTAAAATCTACATAAAATAAACAAATCAAATATTAATATTGTTTTCCTGAACAAGCGTGAGTGCATATTTATTTTATTTGTTTCTAAAAGTAAATAAAATATTAACATAAATACATAAATACGTGCTCACGCTCGTAAACCAGTGCTTATATCGGATTAAGGTTTACATTCATGTGCGGGTGATTATTTATTTAAACGCGGCTTGTTAGTCTGAGAAATGTAACATTAACTGCAGAGACCCCTCTGCAGAGGCACAGATTGTGGAGTTTCATTTGGCGCAAACCAGGCACTTCTCTCGCTTTATTTATTAAAAAAAAGGTATGGTTAATAATAATAATTCGTCATCAAACATCACCTAAATGTGATATGTCCCATTTATTTATACATATACTTATTGGTGATTATATATCTATATATATTTTCAAATTTTAGAAGTAAGAGTAACAACATCAAGAAAAGGAAATCCGATCCTGGAAATAGGGCAGTACCGATTCTATCAGCACAGCAGCAATAAAAAGGACAGCTACAGGGTGCTGTGGGTTTGCTGCAGGTGGAGCTTGGGATGCCGAGGAACTCTCACATCAGTTGGGGACGAAATAATCAAGATGAACGATAAACATAACCACTAGCCACTATTCATATACTAAATCGCAATGTTGGATTGCAATGTCCAGACGGATGGGTATACTGGGACATAAAGTGAAGCCACCTTAAGTCGCTAATTCCGAGTTTGTAATAAAAAAAATTACATGACGCCACAACATAAGTGTTGTCAACTACGGTACAAAATTATATTTACTCTAAAAATATGATATTATGATCCAATAGGGTAAATTAAAAAAGTGGCGTTAAATTATGTTACGTAATTTCATTTATTTTGATCTACATTTGTATTTTAGTATATTTTTAAAGCCTTAGGTTAGTTATTTGTAATTTAAAATATTGAATATTATTTGCTTTGTGATTTTTTTCAATATGTTAATATTTTTATAAACACTGATTGAATTGTCCTAAAAATAAATATTATTTTCAAAACCTCCAAAGTAGTTTTTTAATCTATTAAGCATATTCTCCATTTTGGGGCATTTCCGTAGTTTGTGCGGTGATATGGAAAATAAAATAATCCTGTATTTCTAGTGCGTCTCCTAGAAATATTCGGCTTAAGAGAGGGACAGTAGGTGTTTTAGTGCAAAAAATAAAATTTGTGCTCTGCATGAAATATAAATATATTTTTATTTATATTTATTTTACATGTATATTTATTAACTTTATATATTACATTTCTATTTTTCAAAGTTTATCGTAAAAAACATATTTTTGTGCGCTTACATTCCAAACGGCAAAATCTTACAAAATATATATCAAAATAATGACACTACGGAATTGTATATCTATCTTTTAAGAAAAGCTTACTGTACCCATTGTAACTTTTTATGTATATACCACATAATTTAAATAATTATCTTAGGAGATATAGAGAAATAAAACCTATCCACGCGAAAATGAAATCAAGCGTGGGTCTCACACGGGTCTTGAGAAAAGGAAATAAATATGTTGGAATAAAACTAATTGTAAGGATTTTATCGCGTTTATTTTACGTTTCTTATTACAGACATTTTGTGTTTTGTTTCCGAAATAAATATGTCCAAATAAAAAATAAATTCTATTTTTTTAAGAAAAAAAGGTGATTATATTATTTTAGAACAAAATTTCAATAGTTTATTTTAATATAGTTTTATATCGAGAAGAAGAATATTCTACCAACGACATGTATCAGAAAAATGGCACAATGTATAACTTATACGTCACCACACAACACTATTATATGTTTTATACCATGATATAGACTGGCATCACATGACGTGGCGAGGCGGCGTCATGACAACTGTCGGTCTGAGCCGCCACGTTAGATGTTTGACATCAAAAGTATAAATTATTACGAATTGTTATTGTTAGTAAGCTGCTCAAAACTCCGGCGGTATTTCACAAATAAACACGATTTAGGATCCCACAAGGAAACGAGTGTCCTTTTATAGGCCGGCATCGCATCTGCAGTTGGTTCAGTGATGTGAATGTTGATGGCGGCGGTTCATGGTTTCTTTGCGTACTTTTCATACGATCCCTTCGGTAACATTAAATAAGCATTTCCGATTGTAACCTAGAGAGGCGTGAGAAGACTACTCATTATGCAAATACACACAAATACACTAATTTTTGCAATATAAATTTGCCTAGCCAGTCAGCACGTCCGAACCACTGAACCTTCGCATCATCAGAAACTATTTTTAATAGTGTAGTAATAGTAATTTACTAATTTTGTCTACACCTCAAAATGTTTTTTTAAGGTTTAACATTTCAATGTGAAATAAGCAGATGGGGAAAAGCAATAGGAAGAATCGGTGGGTACCGGTACTTCCTCAACAACACCTGCAAGGACAAGAGGAGCATCTGGCGCTGCACCAAATGGACGTCTCAACGCTGTCGAGCCACAGCTACCACTTACGAAAACACCGTTCTGTGTACTAAAAATAAACACACTCA
>JWHW01043104.1:656331-670103 GCA_000931545.1 Papilio glaucus
GGAGGCCGGTCATTGAAATGGGAAATTACAGGTACTACCGGCACAGTCGCTGCAAGGGGCCAAAAATCCAATGGCACTGTATAAAATGGACTTCAAAAGACTGCAGAGCCTCGGTGACCACTTTTCAAGATGTTATTGTAAAGATTCTGAACACACATAACCATTATTGATTTATAATTTAAATTTCTAGTAAAGTTTGTAGGTGTTTGAAAAAATCTTTTTTTAAGTTTGATAAATTGTTCTAGTGCTAAATAAAAAGCGCCGATAGCCCACCGATTAAGTGTACGAAACATGCACAACATGGCCGTAGGCTTGTATCCGCCATTGTATCGTTAGTATCGTTGTCGTTAAAAAGAAATATTCGTAAATTATTTCGATAATCTACTAATATTTCTACCCGAAGAGGGCGTCAGGCAGGCAGCCGGCCGTAAAATAAAACTATAGCCCAAACCTATTACAGTATGGATTAGGGTTGTACTGTGCTGACCCCACATAAAAAAGTGGGAAAAGGGCAGGGAAGAAGAAGAAGTGGTTCTAGTGCTAGTTAAAAGCAAAATTATCGTTTGAAAAATAACATGAAACCGAATGTTTACTTATGTGTCAGTTCTTTTTGTCATTTTTTTAGACCCAGTATTCGCGCTGTCAAAATACGGTAGGCCGGTGATACTGTTGGGCACATACCGCTACAACCGGCACAGTCGCTCTAAAGGCTCTAAGGCTCGTTGGATTTGTTGCAGATGGACTAGTGGCTGCCGCGCTTCCGTCACTACTGTCGATGATATCATTGTAAAAGTTACTAATGCACACAATCATTAATAATAAATAAACTATCTATAAAAATATCTTTCAAGTCATGATCCTTTAATTGCTTACCTTGTTTTGTGAAATTGCATAACTTGTATACGGAATCGATTTAAGGAAATGTTTGAAAAAAAAAAACAGAAAAAGTTTCAGTACAGGGATAGATTCTCTACAAATATTATAAAGATAAAAGGTTTGATCGTTTGTTTGTTCAGGTTTACTTAAAATATTTTTAAAATTCCTTCACCAACAGAAAGCCCGTATATCAGCGAGTAACGTAGGCTATATTTTATTTTTTGTTCGTCCATCTACCCGAGAGAAACTGGGGCATTTTTCTAGTCACGTATAGGTAAAATTTGTGAGCACATGTACAATAGGTATGCAATATTGGTTACGGATAGTGATGAGTAGTGGTAGACATCAGTTGAATCGCTTGCTCGTTTTACTCTGCCCTAAAAATAACTAAAGCTGTAAAGTTAGAAGTTATTATAAATAATTGTATTTCTTCACTTTTAGAGCCAGTGTACACGATCTCTAAATACGGTAAGCCGGTGATCCTCCTCGGCCCGTATCGCTACAACAAGCACAGTTGCTGCAAAGGCCCCAGAGTGCGATGGCTCTGTTCTAGGTGGCCGAGAGGATGTCGATCTTCTGTCATTACTTTTGAAAATTCCGTTATCAAGGTTGCTGATGTACACAATCATTAAACATTATATGTACAGTAAACTATTTGAATAATGGGTTTCATTTGTTGATACTTTGTTGTCTGTACATGTGACTGAGGAAAAGTCATAGTTTGTACGAATGAAAACATATCCGCTGAATTGTTAAAAAAGGAAAAAAAAGGCATGCTATTTTAGCACAGGGAGGCGACTATTATCCGTTTATCAATAATTTGCTTATAAATTGGATACCAACTGTCCCTAAAAAAAAATCTCGAGGGATAGAAAAATAAACCTAATATCCTGGTAATGTTGTGTTATACGATTATTTTTTTGACATATATTACCTATAATTCTAAGTACACGAAATAAAACAATAAACATTTCCTGTTAAGGGGAAAATTGTTAAGATAAGATACGGACACTTGCAAAGCCGCCGACACCTCTCGCGTTCAGTTCGATCAATACTGTACATGTGCATCTAAATAATGTTTTCCACCATTTATTTTAGAACTGGTGTACTCGGTGTCTAAATTCGGTAAGCCAGTAATACTCTTGGGCCCGTACCGCTATAACCGGCACAGTTGCTACAAAGGCCCGAAGGTGCGATGGGTCTGCAGTAAGTGGCAAAAAGGATGTCGCTCTTCTATCATTACTTTTCAAGATTCCATCTTAAAGTTTGTTAAACACACACTATTTGATTGCAAAAACATATGAATGTAAGGGACTATCGATTTCCGTCAGCTTAACTCTTGATCAAGATTAACTCTTAAAAATCCGAGTTCCGTCCTTCGGTCATTTGTGTATTACGGAATTAGTAGAATTCCGTTCGGCGATCAGTTTACTGGCTACTACTCCCTTACCTCGACAGTATCCCCTCCACCACTTAATAGACACTCCCATAATAATCATCTACACAGGAAAAACGGATCTAGCATTTTTAATCAAAAAATACCTAGTCTAACCCTTCTCCCACTCCTTCGCCCTTTTCATGATTAAGACAAAAAAAATCTCCACTTTAATGAAGGAAAAGGGTAACATATGTCATATTCTAATAGCGGGACCGAATTCGGATTTTCTTTGGAGTTGTACCACGGATGGAACTCGTTTTGTTCCTAACCGCGGGACGGAACTCGTCTCGCATCCGCGTCGAAGTTCATTATGTACATATGTATATGTAATAAATTATTTCTATAGACTTGTTTTTTTTCTGAATTTGAAACGAATAAAAAGTGGTGGACTCAGGTCAGGAACCTCAAAAACTTTACTTTTGAAACTGGAAACAACCCAACGTGCTATACTCATAACAGCCTATTCCCTCCCATATAGGTATCCCACTAATGATTTATATAAGAAAAGTGGAGTCAAAACCATACGGCAACTTTACATCCTCAACACGGTAACTAGAAAACACTCAGAACTATTTATTGATCCAAGTGTGCCATTCGAAAAAAGAAAAAATATATTAGATATTTGTTTTGAAATATTAAACCAAAATTATTTCATTTTTATAGTTCCTGTATACACGACGTCGCGGTGTGGTAAACCTGTGCTAATTCATGGTAATTATCGCTATAATCGTCTTGTTAGCAACGGCAGTGGGCAGAAGGTGACTTGGCGCTGCGTGAAGTGGGCCAGCTCGGTCAACTGCCGTGCCTCGATCATCACCATCGATGCCGATATCGTGACGCAGCGAAACGACCACAAACACAATTAAATGGAAATTCAGACCCTTGGCGTTCATCGATAATACCCTGCAGAGGATGATACGACAATTTGTAAATTATTTACACTGTAGGTTTTATAAGGAATGAATTTTTAACTGAAGAACTTACAACGTAACAGAGCTATGTTGACGTTAACTAAGTTTAGATACGAGTGCAAAATAACAATACCCGTGTGAATCGGACCCGGCCACTCGAGTCTTTCCTATCTGCGTGTCCCATTGTTTTCACAATGGCCGACGAAGCTATACTATTTTACCTCTCTTTATATAACGACGTAAATATTTATGTACGCTGTACAAGAACACTGTGATGGCTTTGGGCTCAGTTCTGATTTTATTGCAAATGAATTGAGGGATATGGACGAGAAGTACGTAATGTGCCGACCCCACTTATGTGGAAAAAGGGTGGCGATGAGTAGTATATTTGTAGTTTTTAGCAATATCGGTATTGTTGCGTAAAGGCAATAAAGTAGTCACAAATATATCGGTATTTCTGTATAAATATACAATATTTTTTATATTTAAGTGACGGTATAATATAAAATGACGGGCACGAGAAGCTCGGTAATTAATAGTTTCTGCTGTCGCCGGTTGGCATAAGCTAGTCAAATAAGACGTCACTGACGTACAGAAACCCGTTCCGATGTGAGTTTTTAGAGTGTTTGAGATTATATTTTTTTCAATAAATTTTCCTTGTGTACTACGAGTTTTTTTAATCTTTCCTTATTATATTTAAAATGAAGTACTTCAATGGAAGCTTATTAGTTCTTTAGCGTAAGACGTAACGCTGTAGATATCAAAGTGGAGGTCGCTTAGTCCTGTTTCAAGTGAGACAATGCAACAAATTGTTAATTGTCACTTATGACTTATGATGTAATAATGATTATGAGGAACACATTTAATCGTAATTGAATACAAATTAAGGAAGTTGCGCTATAGGCAGATTTATCGTAGTTTTTTTCTAATTGTAGACGTAAAAAAACTTTTTAGCTGTGTTTAACTGTTCAGCATTACAATACTGAACGACGATAGGTCTGGCAAGGGTGTGCTGATCTATCGCAACTTCCGTTATTACCACTACTATGGCAATTTTGAGAAAGCTTCGTGGCGATGTGTGAAATGGATCAGCAGCAAATGCCGCTGCTCGATTTTAACCCTCGATGACGGATCGAATCATAATTGAATCGAGATCAGATAGAGGACTGGAGAGTGAACTCTTGGAGTCAACATGGATCAATTTTATTGTCTTTGAAAATATATTATGCTATAAGTTATTATTTTTTTTGAACCGACCAGCCCTGATGTGTTTAGTACAACACTGATCAAGCGAAAGATCGTACGTGTATCTAAAAAAATTACTTCGTACTGCACACGGTTGATAAAGTAAGTCGTCGACTAGGCATCAAGCGCTTAGTAAATACCGACGAACAGCTCTCCGTATATACTTATCATCTGCCTACCACTAAATGCAGCTTAGCAAAAAAGGGAATTATGCAAGGCAAAGGAGACGAGTTGCAGACGTGAAGTGGATTAAGCTTCCGGATCAACTCATTGACCAGACGATATGCAAAATTGTTATTAAATACATCTAACATATGGCAGTATTCTACGAGTATAAAGGTTCTATTCTTGAAAATGTTGCTTCGTAGTTTTAGTACTGTTTACAGTTTATTTGTTTTTACTACATTTAACGATGTTTCTTTTATAGAGGGTACATTCTCGCAGTCAAGATATGGCACTGTCGTCCTAGATATCGGAGGGTATCGTTATTATAAAAACAACCGTAGCACCGGATTGAAAGCGACATGGTTCTGCGGTCAGAGGCGGAAGGGCTGTCGCGCCTCCATCGTCACCTATGAATCCGCAATTTTGGACTCGAGTAACGCAAGTCAGCACTCTCATTGAACTAGGGTCAATTTAAACTAGCCCGTTATCCAGAAGGGTAAGCAGAGATGACGGATTGTCACCTGGTGTGGAATCTTTTTGGGATTGATTATTTTATCAATCTTATATGTCTAAAACTGGTAACGTTCGTTGTTTTTATTATAATATAAATTTTACATCTCAGGCTTTTAGTGTGTTTCTTAAAGTCTGAGATGTAACTTTATTAGCTTAGTATTTGATGCAATTGAATTTTTTTTCTTATTCTCTAAATCTTCATTAATTTTTAATTAATCGATTTTCTAAGGATATGTAGGCAGAGATTGGGGATTTGTACTTTATCTTGGCACAACTCTTTCGTTTCTTTTCATACTATACACATTGAAAAACTATCTTTTTAATCAATATACACATTTAATTCGCCACTCTGGTATGGCAAAGCGTCTTTTTTATTTTTATTAATGCCAAAATTATTTTTATATAAATTAAATTCTTTTTATAATACAAAATAATTTGCTTAATTTCAATCTATCCTATTCTCTTTTGTTTTGAAAATCTTTTTATCTTTGTTACACACGCTAATATTTCAATTTCTTTTTGTTTAATCTCTTAATGTTGTTTTTGTGGACATACACAACGATATATTATTTGTAATTGTTTTTATTTCAGATATAAGATTCTCAACAACCATCACCGGTAGGCCGGTGCTGGAGATCGGAATGTATCGCTACTACCGCAACAATCGTAGCCGAGGCCCAAAGGCGACGTGGTTCTGCACCAGAAACAGCAGCAAGCCCAGTTGCCGCGCCTCCGTTACTGTCGTTGACGATATCGTCGTTTACGTCAAGCATCATCACAATCATTAGATTTAAACAAACGCTGGGATATTCTGGCCTATCAATTTAAAATAAGTTTCCTTAAATTTTGAACAAATTAATTAAAGACATTATTAGAAAATACTACGCGATATCGTAGAGAAATGGTATGATTAAGAAGTACGTGACAGATTGCTCATATTATTTATTTCCTAGATTTTATTGATGTAACAAGGTGAAGTTGTTATTGAAGATATGATATCACCATATATACATATCAGCGCATTTAAGTCACAGTTATGGCAATTGATTTGTATAAACGGCGCAATTGAAATTTGTTGCCTGTAAAATAGAGATTTTTGGCGTGGGCTTATTTCAAGTCCACACAAGTATTTGTGAGATATTCTTCGAAAATGAGAAGTTTTTTAGTTTGATTTGTATGTATGTGTATTATAGTTCTTAACTTCTATACTGAATTCTACCGTTACTTATCTCGATTACATAGAAATGTTTTCACGTTTTTTAAAGCCAATCGTTTTTACCTCTAAGTTGTTCAGTATAAGAATATTGAAGACCAACTTCTAGTTAAACATAAAACAATCTTGAACACTTATGAATTGCATTAGCATTGGAGTCACATTTTCTGTACATCTCGTTGAATCGATTGGGATTTATTAATTGTGTGTGCAGAGGAACATTGGGAGTTGCCTAAACATTGCAGGTTCTTATGATTTGTTTAATCAAATAAATTATTTTTAAAATTTGCTTTTTATATTGTATTATGATATTGTATGTTTTTTTCTTATTTACACTTTTCAGACTTCGTTTTCTGTGAATCGAGGCATGGCAACACCGTACTCCGTAACGGAAGATATAGATATAGAAAAAATTATGTATACAGTGATGGCCGTAGGATAAAATGGGAGTGCATAAAGGTCGGGAAGTCCCGGGGTTCCTGTGGAGCCAAGATTGTCACCCTAGATGGATTTATTGTCAAAATGAGTGATCACAATCATTGACTATAGTAATATATTGTACAAAAAGGGCTAGAAAAATATTTTTTAAATTGTTTTTTATATTGCAAAGTTTGTTTACATTGTCATATTATTAAATATTAAAAAAATGTATGAACATAAATAAATAATTATCTCTAAATATTCTGAATTTGTCATCTTAACCCATGTCATGGGCTCATGGTACAAATTGTCATCACTAGAAATATGTATCATACCTCGCGTATGGAAGGTCAGGGTCATGTCACCCTATGAAATACTGGATTGTTGTAAAATCTGTACACATCAGCCATAAAAAGATCGATTTTATAACCGGACGAAGGAGGAAACCCAAGGATGTTCTTATCATTTGTCAAAGAAAATACTAAACCAAATTAGTGTTCTATATTTGCACTTTTTTTGTTATAAAATACCAATACGAAATTTAATGTAGTTTTATACAGTTAATAGTTTTGTACAGTTCGTCAGTGTACATTGCGTGAAACAATTTTTACCTTATCTAATATTTGTTTATTGATATGGCATCAACTATCTGATAAAGGAAAATATTTTTAAGGTACTCAAATGCAATTTACATGCAATAAACGCACTTTCAAATACAATATGATTATTTTATCTATTCAATCGTCCGCCCATTACCCATGTTACGTCTCCTGTATACTTGAATATTATTTGTTAATGTTATAATAATCTTCATTTGGCTACTTTTTAAACTTTTCAATAAATAAAGCAATTCACATAACAAGTCTAAAATTGATAATTTTTAGTATTTTATTATTGAATATTAGAATATAGACTTTTTAAAATTGGATGTTGGATATAACAGTCGTGTAGAGATAGTAAGCGATTCAATAATAAGGTCCTATGTTTCTCGTGTCAAGCCATCAATCGATGTTGACGGTCAATTCGTGTTGTGACAATATTTAACAGGCTTTTTTTGCAAATCTTAACATCACATGATTATTGCAGTGGCAACACAGCTCATGTTCACAACTTCGCGGTTCGGTAAGCCCGTGCTGCAGCTGGGGAAGTACCGATACAACAGGAACAACCGTAGCTTGGGCCCGCGGGCGCTGTGGGTGTGCTGCAGGGTAAGCTCCGGCTGCCGCGCCTCTATCACCACCGTCGATGATATCGTCGTCAAAGAGAAGTCTATGCATAACCATTGATGTATAAATAAGCAATCTCGTAATCTAGACTAATAGGGGCTTATTGATGGATTTCTACTTTCTTCGTTTTCGTACAACTTTTTTGTCATCTAAGCAGATATGCTAGACGATTAGAGAACGCCCATACTACGTCACCCGTTCAAGTGGGTAGCGCTTAGCGCTTTTTAAACTCACACCGTATTAATAATCAAAATGTAAGACAAATTATTATTTTTTACTTTCGAATTGCAAAATTTGATTTAAAACTATTGTGCGGTTGAGGATCTGCAACACGTAATACTGGAACATGACGAATGTTTTAGGGATCATTTTCTTAATAAGAGTTCGTGTAAAGTCGGCCAATAAACACTACTCTGGTCGCCCCGTGTTCGGACAAGGCCAGGATAGTGAAGTTGGCCCACATATGTTTAAACAAATAATTTTTTTAAGTACTTTTAAGATTTATGGGGTGATCTAGTCGCACAGCGAAGAAGCCCTTAATCTTTCTTTAAATAACAATATCTTGTTTTCACCTTGGATACGTTTGTTTAGTACAATTAATATGTAAAATTATTAAAACTTTCGCGAGACAATATTAATTAACTTTTTTTATAAAAAACGGTTTTACTCATGTTCGCGTTTTTCTTCGGTATTTTGTACCGACAACTTTTGGACCTGTCGGAGGTCCTTCTTCAGGGTGAGTGGGATCAATTCGCGGTCGCGCCCCGCCTCGCACTGCGCTACGAGCTCGTAACGCGCGACTTGACAGGTCCAAAACTTGTCCGTACAAAATACCGAAGAAAAATGCGAACGTGAGTAAAGCCGTTTTTTATAAAATGATAAAAAGTCGATTAACATGTGTTTAATTCAATCTTATTAAAACCTAATATTTAAATAGTTGTGTATTCTTTTGATTCCTCTACACATTTTCAATTCTCCACACCATCCATTGTGTTGAGAAGGTTTTGAAAACTAAATCCTGTGTGTAAAGTAATAAAATATATGGTAAGAAAATAAAGAACGTAAAGAAATATTTTAATAAAGGCAGATTGATCTTAAGTAGATATGTTTTCTTCAATTTTGTCTCGATATCTTCAGTTGCGTATGACACGGTGGTAGGAAGTCGATGCGAAGGAAATGTGAAATGAGCATGATGAATGAGTGCAGCATGTTATTTATTTATTTCGTTCACTTAATTTTTTTTTATATTCATAGATTGTATAATGACGACGTCACGTTTTGGCAACCCGGTTATAATCAAGGGTCCTAACCGTTACAACAAAAACAACAGATCTAAGGGCCCTAAAGCCCTGTGGTTCTGCAGCAAGAGGTCCTGCGGGGCGGTTATCACCACGGTTGAAAACGTCGTAGTGAAGATTAGAGATGTCCATAATCATTAAACTAAATAAGCAAGTATGTTATACTGGTTTAAGTTTTGTCTTTGAGGGATTTTTAACTTGAAATATAATTAATATAAATTATTTTTACCTAATAAATTGACCGTTATGTTTCAAAAGCTACCTGTCCATGCTTTGTAGTAAAGCTCTGCTAACATTCATACGTATTTGTGTAATAATGTTTCAGATTATTATGTCTTTTCTAACAATCGTCATCATAATACAGTCAATTTATAGGAAACCTTAGCGAATTATGTACATTTATTATAAATCACTTTTGTTACAGATATCGACTTAGTAGTTTTTGTATTGAGTTAAAACAGATGGAAAGGCGACATACATATATTTCATAATAATAAGTAAAGTTATACTAATATAATAATATATTTCAAAATAATAAATATAATATATACGTTTTTTATTTTTAGTTTCGATCTTTGTCAAAATATTACTAAAAATTTTCAGCGCCACCTGGCTGGTTCAACTGTGATTCTAAACTCTACCGGACCGACACAAAATTTCATCAAAATCTGTTTCGGAGGCGTTCAGTCATATATACACACAACAAATCAATCAATAAGCCCTTTATTTGTATTTTTCCCCACTGCAGGGACACAGGCCTCCTTTCCGAGAGAGGGAAGGGGTCGTAATCCACCACGCTGGCCCAGTGAGGGTTGGTGGATGTCACATGTTTTCGAATTTGGTGTATGGTGTGAAATGAATTACTCAAAGTAAAGCGCCTGCCTGGGTTCGAACCCGCGACCTGCAGTACGTAAGTCGGGGTCTATACCACTGGGCCACCACTGCTCCATATACACACACGCACAGAAATATATATTTATAGCAATGTGTTTCAGAGATATTACTTTTGACATCACGTTATGGGAGGCCGGTTCTGCAACTGGGACGGTACCGTTTCAACCGTGTCTGTCACGCTTCAGGGCCCAAACAGACGTGGATTTGCGTCAAGAAGAGCTCTGGATGCAGAGCCCGACTGGTCACCTTGGAAGATGTCATAGTGAAGTCTCTAAATGATCATACCCATACATAGCTGAAATAAATATTGTATTTAATACATTTGTATTGAATTATCATAGTGTTTAAGTAATTAATTAGATCATATATCATTTTTATTTATATTCATTTTTTTTAACTCTAATTTTGTCTATTTAAATTTTAAAAAATCTATATTTGACTTGACTTTGTATATTTTTTTATGTATGTATTTATCTATTATACATGATGTATCACTAAGTTATGACTATGAAGTTGTGTAAGAATAAGTTAAAAGCTTATAAATTAAAGGATTATATAACAGTGAAGGTTTATGTAGATCCGTCTGTATGAAGAAAACTGATGAAATATTTGGATAGGCGCTGTCTCTACTGTTGGATTTAAAACAGGGTCGGGCCAAAATATGGTTTGCTGACCTCGACTTGGTGGATATTATTAATTCCGAAAGTCTTGACTAGGCTCTCAAAATTTTTTATTGCCTTGGGTTTTGTTTAAATTATGGGTCAAATTTGAAATAAATATATTTAATTGGTTATTTTTTTAATTATTTTTAATATTTTTTCACATTTCTTGAATTATTTAACGAGATACCTATCTAAAATATTCCGCTTTTTTCTCAGAGCTGGTCATGTTAAGGACGAAACGCGGAAAACCTTTACTGCAAGTGGCCGGACACAGGTTCAACTGTAAGCACATTTGCGGCCTCCGTACGTACTGGATCTGTAACAAAGCACCGCAAGGCTGCAAGGCTTCCATCGTCACCTTCGACAACGTCATCATACGGACTAAGAATTACCACAGTCATGATTAGATGATGGAAATATTATATGGGACATAGAATTTCTATTGCATATGAAGTTATTGAATAAACTACAATATTGTTGGATATTTTGTTTTAAGTAAAATTTGATTTAAATGTACTTATAAATTGTTTACATTTCTGTCAATGTATCATGGTTGGTATATTGTGAAGTACCATTGTAAGGAATACCTACATTAATATAGTTCTAATTAGTATAGAATTGGTGACACTACTTTTGTTGAAAAAATGTTATTTAGTATTTTACATATTCATATTGTATTGCAAATAAAGTAACGTTTTATGGCAATTTTATATAAACAACTTAATTTATTTTTACTCTATGAAACCTAAAAACAGAAGAAGGAGATATCTTGTTAGGTTTCCAACGGAAATGGTAACAGATTTTGAGGCTAATTACCTATAAATAAAATATAAATAAATTATCAATTTCGTGTTTTATGAATAACAAGTGATCCGCCCCGGCTTCGACCGGCACTAATTATGTTGATCCTAGCGCTATCATACTTCACAGGCACATTCGCAGGGTTAATCTGAACGTCTGAAAACTTCATTGAAATCGGTTCAGCCGCTTCGAGAAACATCTTAAGAGCCTCTCAACAGGTGGATGTAGGGTCCGATACGTAGGGTCGTAATTTTGGAGACTGCCCACATTGTGTAGAGGCTCCTCCCTCTCTTATCACTGGTTGCTGGCTTGTTTAGACTATGTTTTTTTTTTGTAAAACTAGCTGTGCCCCGCGGTTTCACCCGCCCTGCAATTTTACTTAAACGAAATTATATTACCTACTTAATACTACCGTAATCTCATCATCATCTCCCTACCCTTTTCCCGCGTTTGTGGGATCGACACAGTATGGCCGTAGCACAGTTAAATTGATATAACTTTTTTATTTATAAGCCGATTAAGATAAAACAAATACTAAATGTTAAGTGAAGCTTTCTGCAATACATTAGGGAAAACCGCACCCTAATCGGTTAAGCCGTTTCTGAGATTAGCGGTAACAAACGCACAGACAAACAGACAAAAATTCTAATAATTGTTTTGGGTTTTATTGCGTTTGTGAAGGTCCCTAATAACAGCTTTTCTCAAATATCTTCCATGTACAGACAGCGATCAGTTACATTTTTATTATATGTATTGATAAAGTATACGGCGTCTATAAATAAGTAAAAACAATACATATAATAAGAATGGGCACTTACAGTTAATTGTATCCACCAGGATACGTAATATACCTGTAGTTGGAAGCTGATACTTAACTTCATAAAACTAAAGCATACTATCGGTAATCTTGCTGAAGTAATCGATTATTCTTTCAGTAGTGTTCACGGTTTCACAAAAAGGGAAGACATTGATCTTGCTGAACGGCCAACGATTCAATCAGAGCACAAGGCACGGAGACAAGAGTTGGTGGAATTGCGTCAAGAGATACACCAACGGATGCTGCGCCCGCTTGACCCTTGTCAAAGGCGTTATCGTTGACATGAGCGACGCACACACGCATTAGTGATTTCGTACTCATGCATTGTTGATTTATCTTCACATTTACTTAGTGTGTAAAATGTAAATATATATTTTATGGCATAAGGGGGCAAACGAGCAGTGGGTAATGTAATGTCAAGTGATATCTTTGATTAAAAATTAATGACTTTTACCAGGGTTTTAAAAAAGACTAAAACCAAGAAGATCAACCTGCACATGATTTATCATAGACCTAGAAAAGGCATTTTATCATGTCCCACGGGATCTAATATGGGAGGCACTCGGGCAGCAATTGGTACCAGAATACTACATAAACCTCATACATGACATGTATAAAGCCGTTACCACGCAAGTCATAGCCCCACAAGTAGAGCACATTTGAAATTAAAGTTGGAGTGCACCAAGAGTTCACACTCAGTCCGCTACTTTTCAACACTACATTAGATTACTTAACTAAACCCCGCCAAAGACAACTACCTTGAAACATCCTCTATGCAGATGATGCTGTTCTGATCTCGGAAGAAGAAGAAGAAGAAGACTTTGACCAGGGTTGTGAATTATTTGTAATGGATTTTATATATATAACATTTTAAGTCAACAGAATAAGAAGTAATTTTATTTTGTCTATTATTTTATTATTTATTTATTTTGAAAACACATATTACATTAAAAAATATTTCGCCAAACTCATTATCAGTTTGTTGGCGATAATTTATGCACTCATTTAAAACTACAGATTTTTTTTATCGTAACTCTACAATTACATAGAAGGTAATGGGTAGGTAGGGTAGGTGATAGGTATTGTAGGTAATAGTAACATATACACAATACATACTAACACATAACAGATAAACATAAAATATAGCCACGTATACACATACATATATTATCAAGACGGTTTCTCTCCCCGCATGCTAAAACAGGTTTTATCTATAAATGTATGTCTAATAGCCATTCTTTCAGTTTACTTTTAAATGTTGTTCGACTAGTCTTTCTGTTCGTTAATTTATTG
>JWHW01043104.1:670870-686835 GCA_000931545.1 Papilio glaucus
AGAATACTACATAAACCTCATACAGGACATGTATAAAGCCGTTGCAACGCAGCCCCACAAGTAGAGCACATTTCAAATTAAAGTTGGAGTGCACCAAGAGTTCACACTCAGTCCGCTACTTTTTAACACTACATTAGATTACTTAACTAAACCCCGCCAAAGACAACTACCTTGAAACATCATGTATGCAGATGATGCTGTTCTGATCTCGGAAGAAAAAGAAGAAGAATTTGACCAGGGTTTTAAATTATTTGTAATGGATTATATATATATAACATTTTAAGTCAACAGAATAAGAAGTAATTTTATTTTGTCTATTATTTTATTATTTTCAAAACACACATTACATTAAAAAATATTTCGCCAAACTCATTATCAGTTTGTTGGCGATAATTTATGCACTCATTTAAAACTACAGATTTTTTTTTATCGTAACTCTACAATTACATAGAAGGTAATGGGTAGGTAGGGTAGGTGATAGGTATTGTAGGTATATAGTAACATATACACAATACATACTAACACATAACAGATAAACATACTATATAGCCACGTACATACATATATTATCTAGACGGTTTCTCTCCCCTCATGCTGAAAACAGGTTTTATCTATAAATGTATATCTAATAGCCATTCTTTCAGTTTACTTTTAAATGTTGTTCTACTAGTCTTTCTGTTCGGTAATTTATTGTGGTAATTTACAAAAACACGATTGATTCGGGTCTTCCTCGATTGTCTAAATAAATTTTAATTTGTATTAATTATGATGAAAGAATTATGTTAAAAAATAACAATGAGTTATATGAAAACTATAGAGAAAACTTATATTAAGTGAAGTATTTTTTTTTATAAATGATCATCTACCAACACATTTAGATTAAAAAATTCTTCATCACTTTAGTTGTATTTTTGGATTAATTATTAATAACATTAATAAGGTACTCTCTTGTAGGCACAAAGATGGTTTTTGGTGTGTCCCAACGTGGTTGTCCTGTGATACTGATGGGAGGGTACAGATACACGAAAGCTGACGAGTATGGTCTCAAACGGAGGTGGACGTGCGACAAAAAGCAACGGCTGCGGTGTTCTGCCGCGCTCTACACTGTAAAAGACGAACTGGTCAAAACTTTTGGTACCCACAATCATTAAATCTGACTAAACAATGAAATCTAACTAAACAATGAAATCTAACTCAACATTAAAATCTGACTAAACAATGAAATCTAACTAAACATTGAAATTTGACTAAATAAATTAACATTGAACAATGGCACAGCTTCGTACCTTCGATGACCGGCGTCGTCCGAAGAGGATTTCAATGAAAATATATGTAACCTAGACGTAACTTCTTTCTTATGGCGAAAGTATCACTGAAATAGGTTCTATTTATTATTATATAAAATTGTTTGAAATTTCGTGAGACATTTTTGATAAACTAAGTAATAACGGCCTAGTTTCGAGCCCGTCACACACACTTGAGTTAAGCCGTCATTTAATTAGTTTAACACTATTATGTGCTGAATATGTAAAAACACAGTACGTATTGTACTATGTATATTTTTTTTGTATGTTGTAATATGTACTCATATAAAACTTTATTTTAATTTACACAAGTGTATTATTTATGTAGACAATGTTTTAATTTTTTTTAACACGAGAAGGTGGCAAAGGAGCTAGCGGTTCTTCCGATATAAAGTGAAAGCTATGTATAAGCATCTGCGACAAGCTAATGAGCTAAAGATGCCTATTGTTAATCGACAGAGGAGGGGATAAACACAAAAAGGGCATATCCTTTTTCCGTCCATCCCCTCCCCCATCAGATGCTCTTCCCTTACCCATCCTTCCCTTATTAGAAAAGGACAGGAAGGAGAAAAAGTCGATGATTAGGCCTCCGAAAACTCCCTCGTCAGACGAAAAGTATTTCTATTCCACGCCTTCTTCTGTGAGGTCGGAGTATTTCACCGGATCGAATCGGCCCATTCGTGCAACATGTTGTTGCAGGCTCTACCTCTGTTGAATAAAAACGAACATTTTCAAACGAATGATACATTTTTAAATATGTTATTTGGTATACGCCAGTATAATACAATTGTTAAACAGGCTTTTGAGAGCAACAAGGGCTTCAAAGTGTTTGCCCTAGATTTGTCTATTGGGCAAAGCCAGATGTCAAAGCTGAAGACTAGGGATGGTAGAGTTGTTATCTCCAAACCGAAGAAGATTATTCATCGCAGAAACCCGTTATAGATCTAGCAGAAGACCCAAGAAACGTTAGTCTAGTCGTCATTATTAGTATGTCTCTCAAACAACTGAAGAACTATTAGTTAGGTAGGTGTAACTTCGAGAATGAGGACAATCGACATCCGACTGGGTTGGGCAGAGCTTGGGAAGTTGCGAGATATCCTCTCGTCTCAACACCTACAGCAGTGTCTCAAGACGAAAGCCAGTGTGTGTTGCAAGCGATCTTTTACGGTACTGAGCCGTGGCCACTCACTGCGAGCACCTAAACTGCCCAAGGTTACGCAAGACAGAGAGAGAGCATTGCCCGGAGACTCTCTGTGTGATCGCATCAGAAATGATATGATCCGCAGTACGAACCAAGGTAACCGACATTGATCGAAGTATTGAAAACCTCAAATGGCAATCGGCCATAATATTTGCATAATCATTGCTCGCAGAATGGATGGCCCATGGGACTAAAAGTTCTGGAGCGGCCACGTACAGGTCGCGAATGAACGCTTCCAACACGATGAACCGCTGATCTGGTTAAAGTTGCTGGAGCCTACTGGACGAAGGCGCCAGGGGTCTAATCTTTGCGGCGATCAATGGGGAAAGCTTACGTCCAGTAGCCGACGAATATCAGCTGAAACGACCACGATGTATTATAGTCATTCTGTTACGGTCATGTCAAGTAAACAAATGTGATAAAATATCATTATGTCACATAATTCAATACAACTCTTAATTTTTAGTATTAATTAGAAAGCTTTTAGAGTGAAATTGGCTTTCTTAAGAAATTCAAGCTCTAATAAAAAAAAATAGAAAATTGTGTTCACAAATTTTTTTTGAGTAATAATTTCTTTTTACCACAGGTTATCCAGAACCGATATTCCTGACCACACGGTTTGGTAACCCACTGTTGTTGATCGACGACTACCGCTTCAACAAACGCAGCGACAGCAAAGGGCCGCTCTTCAACTGGGTGTGCGTCAAGAAGGACCGCCAGTGCCGAGCCACCGTCAGCACTTTAGATAACACTATAGTCAGATACAAAAATAATCATAATCATTAGCTAAAGTTATAATTAACTTAGTCTTGGCGCGCGTTCGTTTGAATTATCATCGACACCAAATTATATCTTATATGTGTATTAGTTGAATTGTAGTTAATCGATTAGATTTTTATGTTGTGTGTGTATGTTAACATATTAAATAAGTGAATGCATTTAAAATTGACGGTTTTTTTACGTGTATACACATACGCACTGATTGTTGAAGACAATAAGAAGGCGAAGAATACACTGCTGAAAAGCAATAAAATAAAATCGTAGTAAAAAAGCGAAACGTAATGAACTGTACGTCTTCTAGGTTATGAAGAGAAGGCAATATTTACAACATCAAGGTATGGAAAGCCGGTGATACAGTTAGGGAGGTATCGCTTTAACAAGAGGAGCGATAGCAAGTGGCCCAGGAGCGGATGGAAGTGCGTTAAAGTGGCCAAAGGATGTCGCGCTACCATCTATACTATTGACGATGTAATTGTCAAAATGACTAATGATCACAATCATTCGTAGCGGCACCGCAGTTTTATCTTTGTATACGTGAAAAAAATATACGTGGGAATAAAACAAATTTTACAGGTTTTATCACTGGGATTTAATTTTATTAATCATGGGATTTCAAACAGGTGCTTGTACCATGCCGTGCTGTTGAAATAAGGATGGTTTTTTTTAAATTAAATGATAAACCACAAGTCCTCATAAAAAAACTGCTTCTTCCCCTGGATGGTATGCGAGGCTATTGAAATAAAATAAATTAAAATATCCTAATTGTAATAGAAAAGATTGCTGCGTACCTCCACCTACCTTGGGATACCGTGATTAATAAAATTAAATCCCAAACCAAGCATCGCGAACATATATGAAATAATTAAGATATACGGGTGTACCGTCTGAAGTGCCGTCAATTACCATCTGATTTATTATTAAATAAGAGTGCCGTCTATTATAAGGTCAATGACACATATTTTCAGTTGTACACGGGATTGCAAGCAAGTTATATCATATTTATTTTACCAAGTCTAAGAAAACACTTTTAATGAAAATAACGTAAAGCTTGATTATTAAAATTAGCAATACAATCACGAATTAGATAATAATAAAAATTACATTTAAACTTGTACTTTTTTAAGCCTTTAGATCATAATATTATTTTTATATTTGTAATTTATATTCTCATATTCTTATAACTGTGGAATCCCAATCTTCCAAATCCCATATACTTGTCATCTATATCCTAAGACAATAGAACAATTCAAGTAATATTTTCTTCACTTTCAGCATTTTTCGGTTTTACGACAGGAGGCAAACGATGTCTCGATATTGGCGACCAGAGATTCACAGTGCATCAGAACGAAGGTGTCAAAATTAGATGGAGATGTGTCAAGAAGACGACAGGATGTACGGCTTTCGTCACCACCATAGACAATGTCATAATACGATTGAGACAACAACATAACCACAATACGTAAACAACAAACATAAAACAAAATACGTAACATTGTAGGCTGTTTTACTGCTAAGGGATATTATTGTAATCCATAGACGAGGTAGTAGGTAGAAAATGAATATATAAGCATTTATTATTGTGTATTTCAGGTATTATGCCAACATTATAGTCTAATTTTCGGTTGTCTGAGCAATCGGTTCTATCGCTATCTTATTAAATAATATATAATAGAACAAACTGACTGATATATCAACGCAGAGCCCATACTACTGGGCCTCAAGAGTTATGTGGGCAAGCACTAAGAAAGGATTATTCCAAATTCATCCCATAAAGATCTATAGTAGGAAATGAAAGTTTGTATGGAGACACTACCCGTGGGCGAATCCGGGGCGGGTAGCTAGTATCTAATAAAATAGCTGGGCTTATGAGGTACACTTTGTATGCCTCAAGGGAGTGGAACGTTGCACCACTACGAATAATATAATCAAATGCTCAACAATTAAGAATGTGATCGGTATCAACAATGTATTTAAATTTTATTTACTACTTTTTGTCGTGAAATTAGATAAATTCCTATGTCGATAAGTAATTAACTAAAGAGTGTGGCGCAGTGCCCCATGTAGGCTTCGACCTCCTAAGATTTTGTCACGATTAGACATTCCCAAACTATGGCGAATATTGAATGGGCCCTTATGTAGGACAAGACCGACTGAGCCAACGGCCAGATAATCTCTGAGCTGACTTATGGCTGGACGGCAGTGTTGTTAGGACATTCTGGTTTGCGGCTATATCTACATCCATTCCTAAGACAGCCAAGTGGTGAGCCCCAAGATTTGATATTTGTAAGATGGGTCGGAGCCCAGTCAACTTTGGGAACTACTGGTCTAAATATATGTAGATAGTAAAAAAAATATGGGTATGTAATAATATCTATATTAAAATAAAAATTTTACATATGAAAATAACAAAGATATATTACGTTATTACTATTTTAAATCATATTGCAACCCTTACGGATATACGGGTACTATGAGGGTTACATTTCAACAGTAAATTCAACGTATGATCGACCAGTGAGGAATACCTTGCTTTTAAACAAAGTTGTCCAAAAGTTTAGGTATAAATCTATATAAATAGTAAAATTAAAATAATAAGCTAAAATTAGTTATTTTAAAAAGTGATTGTATTAGCAGTTTCGAGTCGAGTTGTTTAATGTCGAGGGCGTTTAAATATGTCTTACTTCGAAAACTAATGTTATTTATAAATAATTAGTTTAAGATCCAAACTCGATACTTTGGTTTAACTTACAAAATGGAACAAAACGGTTTGTGTTTTACGAGTCATACTAGATTTTTGTTTCTGTGAGCTTATAAATTATCAGATAGTTTATGACAAATATCTATATAATAAGTATTTTTGTAAAGTATTCGGTACGTTATTATGTTTTTGTGACTATTTTAAAGGGGCATAAAGCAAAGTAGACCAATTTAATAATTGCCTAAATATTAATTTAACACTCGTGCATGATATATAAATATATCTGTTTATATCTTAAATATATCCTGTTTTTGAGTTCGTTATTTTAATAATACAAAATAATTGTTTTTCAGACTATGTTTGCCACGTAATCTTTTGTAACACCCTATTATCTTTTAAGACCCGTCTTACAAGGGTTTGTTACAAAGTTTAAAGTGATGTACGTCCTTTATCATAAAGAATATTAATTTGTACATGTCAACTTTTCAGTTTACTTGGAAACAAATCGCCACGGTAATCAAGTGTTGGTTCTGAACGGAAAAAGATTTAGCAAGGATAGGCAGAACAATCAAAAAATTCGATGGCGCTGCGTAAGGAGAAATAAAGGATGCAAAGCTTCCGTAATATCATACGAATCTGAAGTTATACGTTTTACGCAACATAATCATTAATTAGCTTGGAATACGTCAATAATAAACTATGACGAGTCCACCAAATACACGAACTTGTGCAGACAGCCAAGATCAGAAAAGTGTGTCATTTCGGACACGTGCTTTGCACGAAGCATATGAACTCCTTAAACTCATTTTGAGGGAAAAGTCGCTGGTTAACTGGCTGCGCAATATAAGAGAGTGCACCGGCATTGCGATTGCCGTCCAACTATTCCACCTCGCAAAGGACAGAAGAAAATTTAATTTTTCTTTCTTAAAGGCCGGCAACGCATCTGCAGTTCCCCTGGTGTTGCAGGTGTCCGTGTCGTTGAGCACCTTGGTGTTCCCGCCGCCAGTTTGCCCCCTTCACTTATTTATTAAAAAAAAAATATGGTGAACTGACTGCCAACCTCCGCTAGTCGGAGAGCCACCTTAAGATGAAGAAGAAACTATTTAAATATAATATAGATTATGACAATGTATTTTTTTGTTATGTAAATTGGTTGTTAAATTATAATCAATTTATTTTTTATATTGTTATTATTTACTACACATTTATTCTATATTTTATAGTTTTAGTCAATGTTATATGTATTTTACCATTTACAATAAATATTTATCCGAGCCCTAATACTTGCTATATGAAATGAGAAATAACCTGAATATAATATAGCTAGGACTATGTTTTTTTTTCCTATAAAGAATTTGTTTAATTATAATTAATACAAATTGATGTTTATACATGTGATGGGGAATGGGAACTAGACTGAATTGAACATTAAAATATTACACACTAAAATAAATACCGTTTGTCATTCTTTAAAGTTACTCTTTTTAAAGTTCACTTTCGAATTTCGAGAACTCTTTTGAAATTTTTTCGAGTACTTCTTCACAGCGCTCACGGTCACGTGTTGTGTGACGTCCCAATGTCAAAGTTGCTGGCGAATCATTGGGAATAAAACCCTGACATAAACGGGATAAAATCCGTAAAAAATGTTTTATATCAATGTGTATTATTCCCGTAAATGTAAGAATCAATAATGTTACAAATATTACTCACATATATAATAAAAATATACTTTTTTATAAGAGTAATGAAAGCATGTGTAATATTAACGTCGTGTGGCCTTCCATATTCCTAAATGTTCTCGCTCTTACGTTAATTTCGGCACAAAGAAGCCATTTATTAATTAAAACGATTGTTTCAGCATTCTTCATAACTAATCGCTTAGGGAATAAAATGCTAATTCATAATGGCTTAAAGTTTAGCAAACAGCAAGAAAACGGAAGTAAAATGCGTTGGCGTTGCTTAAGAAAGAATAAAGGCTGCAGAGCTTTTATTGTAACATATGAATCTAAAATAATAAAGTGTACGCAACATAATCATGAAATGTACTACTAAACTACGTAGATTGATTCGAATTGATGTAGTTACATGTATGGTTTGTGTAATCGGTCGACGTTAGCATTTTTGAGGTTTAACAATTTATATTATTATTATTGTAGTTTGCTTCACAGCCGAAGCAAAATATTGTATTTTTTTTTAAATGACAAGAGTTGAAGTTGTGCCTGATTAGTGTTCTTGTCATATTTCAGACCAAATAGCAGATGATAAAAATTAAGTGATTACTATATTTACGATTAGGTTAAAAAGACGTAAGAGAAAATTGCTTCTAGGCAAAGCCATCCGACAGTGCTTGTATGATTTATAACTCTTAGTATTTCGTAATATTTCAGATTTCAATAAAATGTAAATGTTAAAGAAACGTATTCTAGAGAGCTCATTGTATCCAAACTAACCTAACCTAACAGGATTCCCTCTTCAGGGGGAGAACAAACAGTCGAGGGTTAGGGGAAAAGGGAAAGAAACCGGCGGGCGGTGTCCAGAAACACCACTTTCGGGCAAGGGCATTTGAGTTCGCCTCAGAGGTCCGAAAAGGCTGCCCCGGATGATAATAGCTTTTGTTAACATTATTCCGTAGTGTCAGTGATCAACTTCTGTGTTCTAGTGAATTGTTACGATAATTACCATCTTTGTTTATAGGTGCACTCATCACGAGGAATTATTTTGGGAATCCAGTGCTGTTGATTGAAGGTCACAGATTCAACAAGGAGTATGAAAGAAACTCGAAGGCTAGATGGCGCTGCGTGAAACGCAACAACGGCTGCAGAGCGTATGCGGTAACCTACGCCGAAAAGATCATTCATTCTACTTTGCATAATCATACTTAAATTGTTCCAAGTTTGACAAGTTATCTGAACCATATTTTAATTATTTTTATAGTTTTGATTTGTATCTTAATTCTTCTTGTAGTCTTAATTTTTATTTTCAGTTTTTAGTTTTTAGTCCTTTATTCAAACTCAATGTTATCAACATGGAAACGAATAGATTTAATCCTAGTTGTTCTCAGTGAGATAAGATTTTTTATAACGAATAATCATAATCGAATAATAACCACAATCCCACCTGATGTTAGTGGTGACGTGGTCTAAAGATGGTAGAGCACTAGGAAATATTAGTATTTATTTTTATATTTTATACCCTATATAATTTTAATCTTTTGTTTCTGTATGTCTCCTTAAAAAATATATATGGTAGACATTATATCGAATACGGCGTATATGTCGAAGGCTCGACGGTAAACTCAAAAATAAAAAAAATGCATATTCAGACTTCTTTAGCGCTTATAAATAAATTTTGTTTATGTTAATCGGACATAGATAAAATATTAATTGCGGCATTTAACTACATTTTAGGTCTTTCTTGGATTACGTAAAACTAATAATAAGTTGTATTAATTATGAATAAGTTTTTTTTACTTATTAATCTATACTTAATATTATAAATGCGAAAGTTTGTATGTATGGATGTTTGTTACTCTTTCACGCATAAAAGGCTGAACGGATCTGGATGCAAATATCATATAGATAGATTATAGTCTGGAATAGCTTATAGTTTACTTTTTACCCCGAAAAGTAATACGATTTCCGTGGGATATTTTTTTTTGTCTTTTGCAATTGCATGTCTACGTATATAAAAGGCGATGTTTCCTATAGATTCCGAAACGGCTACCCGGGCGAAGCCGGGGCGGATCACTAGTAAATAATAATAATAAACTTTTTATCTGTTACGAGTGAATTAATGGCGATGACATGTCATTATAAGTTCATTCTATCGACATTTTAGATGTAAAGTTGTAAAATGTTGCTACAAATATACAATATTTACTTTCTTAATTCAAATACAAATGTTTTATTTTTTCCAATCTAATGCCGAGTAAATGATATTTCGCGTCGTCAAAGCTGTCAGTAATCGGCACTATTAGTCATCAGTACTATTATTGAAGCTTGAATAGACGAATTTCTACTTTCTTCGACTCTTAGACTGCCTGCGTTACCGTATTTATAAACTTTGTTACCTTGACAAATTCTTATCTGTAGTGACGGAGAAATCAATTATAAATATATTATTTGCAAAAGTGAGTGGCAGTGTTGGTAGGGGAAGGACTAGGAGAACATATCGATCAGATTAGTGGCTTACTAAAAAAGGCGATATAATGAGTACCCATAACCGATGAGCATGTACATATAAGTAGATGTATGAATGTAGAATAAGTGAGAGAGTTGTGCCAGGATCGCGCCAAATGGAAATCCATGATCTCATTTGCTCGAAAAAAAGATCAAGTGAACCGAAGCAGTTTTAGTCCCTAATTTCAAAAATTAAGATGCCACAGTTAAAAAGTGACGCATAAATCGCCAATGCAGATAATTTGTGACATTTATGGGCGTTGACCGTAATACAAATGTGTTAAAGTAAAGAAGTTTTCGCTTCAAGTGCGGACAAAAAATGCTGCGCCATTAACTAAGACATTCTCTTAAATGCTTTCCTGGATGAAGTATTGTTTGATCATAGCTGCTAGAAAACAATTGTGTTAATACAAATTCATTCAATCAACAAATGATCAAGTGTATGTGCTGTATGGCATGCTTGATGCTTGATGATTTGCTGATTACTAATTTCACGAAGTAAGTGGGAGGAAATATTAAATTTATAATTTATTTTCAGTATCCTATAAAAAAACAAAAGTCGGTAGTCGTGTTTTAATCATTGACGGCGAACGCTTTTACAAGGAACGCTCGAGCGAATTTAAAATGTTCTGGCGCTGTGTGAAGAAGAAAAACGGCTGTAAGTGCAGGGTGTGGACCGTTGATGACGTCGTCGTCAAGATTATGGGTGAACACACGCATTGAACAGCTTCTGATTATAGCTGAATGCATTGCATTATATAAACTTAATGCTCTGTTCTTCTACACGTGCTTTGTCTGTATACAGTAGTAGTACTAGATGCTTCGTCTCTCATTTGGTCGATTGTAGACAGACGGACAACATCAAATTAACTAATTACCTTTTATTTCCTATTTTTTGTTGTAACTTTGCTCTGTAAGCAATGTGATTCCAAGAGGGGGAGCCAGGAGCCTCATAGCACAGGGCAACCTAGTTTGAGCTCCTGTCTCCCACCTTAAACTATCTCAATAACAAAAGAATATTATGTAAAAAAAAAAACTTGTTACTATACTATATATGTGGGAGAAAAATAAAGAAATTTATTATTATTATTTCCGCTAAGATAAATTGTTTGTTAACTTTTCTGTTTTCTTAAAAGAGTTTGCGTTTACTTTTATTTTGCGTTTATTTGTCTAGATAAATATGTATTATTCTATAGTCAAGCTTTTGAGGAAACGTGAATGAAGGATTTGGAGGGTTACAATGTTTTTGAATACAATCTGCTATTAATACCTATATACGTGGTACACTTAATACTTAATTGGACCTGTGTACGTCCTAATACTGTGACCGAAATTATGATAGTAATTGAACACTGGACCTCTACCGAGTTCTACCGAGAACATGACACGATCATACAAAATACGGGAATCAAGTAAAGATTAATACATTGTATGTATGTCATCGTCTGATAAGTGAATTTCAACAGGCCTCATTTCCGTTATAAACTAATCCTACAAAAAGCTTCGCACCGCATTCGTAAATTACCTCTTTGTTGCGGAAGTCGATATGTACAATCAGGTATCGCTCGCTGATTGTACTTAGAATTAAATATTTACCATTAATATATTAAATTCTCGCGTCACGATGTTTGTAAACTCCTCCGAAACGAGTTGACCGATTTTTATGTTTTTTTTTGTATACTCTGTAGGTCTGAAAATAGGACGTAAACTATTTTTCATAAGTTCCCTAGTGATAAGGGTGTTATAATCCCAAAATGTTATTTCTTTATTTTCGATTAAATGTTTTTATTTTTTACGACTTGGAATCGAAAAAACTATTCAACCCAAAATTTTCACCCTTCTACAACCAACCCCCATTTTTTGATCAGTCATCGTTCACAGCATCATTCAATTATAAACATAATTAATTCATTACAGTGATCCTGATACCAAATCGAAAGAAGGGTTTGCTTATGATAGATGGTTACACCTATTCACAGTACAAACCTAATTACTGGTACTGCACGAGGAAGAAAAGTGCGCTATGCCAGGCCAGAGCTCGCACCGACCACATGCGTAATTTGTTGTATCAAAGAAATAAACATAACCACTCACCGCCAACCTATCATGTGACCAATAAAGGAGATTACATAAAGGTTTAATTACTAAACTATATACTTATATAGACAATAAAATTAAAAAATGATATTTTTAAAACTTCTCACATAAGCTACCAGATTGTTTTTCATATTATTGATGATTAATACTCGACTAGGCAGTATATCTGATGGTAAACGGTATGTGAAGTATGATAAACAAGTAACGAGTATTAAAATACATACCAAAGTATAGTACAATGGTATAATACAAAAATGTAGCAGATATATGTCGTTAGCGGTCGAAAAGTGAAGTTTTCGTCGGACGTCATGTGTTTAAGTGACAAACGCTAGCTGTCCTCTATTGTCTTATTATTTTAATTACGCTATCCCTTTTCCATCATTCGACAAGTGTGAATGTTACTTTCACTGTCTTAGGAACAACTTTTGATCGGTGATTTTGTACGCATATAACATATATATGGTATAAAATATAATTGATACAGTATATGAAAACATCTTCTGTTGTAAACTGTGTCATACTTCCCGTATCTACCATTTTAAATAAGGTTTTCAAGCATTGTTTTTCTTTACTCTTCAATTACTGTACAAAATGAAAGTGTTATTAAACGTCTAAGTTTTGTTTTGGATTGTTTCTTGTTTAAGAATACTTATTACCATTTTATCTTCTAGTATTTTCGTCGTCTTCTAAACTGCTATTGTCTAACGCTCGGCGCAAACGGGCCACCGGCCACAGCCATCGGTGGCTGTCAAGGGCTGCCGCCACATTTGTAAGTGTCAGAAGCGAGCGGCAGCCATCGGTGACTGTCGTGTGCAAAATTTATGAAAAATCGTGTGAACTGTTTGAACCGAGCCTAAGCTGTATAGAAGCGTAAGGACAAATATTATGTATATTTGATATAGGACTAAAATTGTGACTTACTTGACACAAAGTACCAGGTAGAATAAATGTTTTAAGGTTCGGTTAAAAAAAACTGTTAATTCACCGACGCTCAGGGCAATTTGAAGTACCTAGGGAGCGAACATAACCATGTACCGCCAAATTATCATGTGACCAGTAACGGACAGTATATAAAGATTTAATACATTAATTAAATAATGGAAATCTACAATAAACGGAGGAACGTAGGGTTCGCCTAAGAAATCTAAAATGCTATTAAAATAACCCATCTTAAAGTATTTACCTATAAAAGTTTTTTTGTTACGTACCTAATTCATGATCAAATAAATATGATAGTACTATGACATAATACCTACCATGCAAAAATAATAACAATTTTATTACTTTTGAGACGGGTAGCTAAAGCATTGCATGTCTTCAAGTGTAAAGAATCCATGAATTCGGTAGACTTATTTTCTTTAACAATAATCTTATTGAGTGTAATCCATTCAAGATGTATGAACATTGGTAATTTAACTTTTATTTTCATTTCAGTTGTCCTGATACCGGGTATAAAAAAGAACTTGTTGATGATTAATGGTTTTACGTTTTCCCAATCCCATCCTAACTACTGGTACTGCACGAAGAGGGTATCTGCTAAATGCCAGGCCAGAGCGCGCACCGACGCTGAGGGCAATTTGAAGTACGTTAGGAACGAACATAACCATGCACCGCCAAACTACCATGTGACCAATAAAGGACAGTACATAAAGATTTAACACATTAATTAAATAATGCAAATGCTATTAAATTGCTTGTATGCTTGGTACATAATTAGTGTTCATTTTGTTGGTGTAACAATAAATAAATAATTTAGAGAGATGTATTTATAAACTACTGTTTAGTACCCTTTTAGAGATCTATGACCTTTAAGACGAAATCTTACAATCCGGTGCGTTGATGTTAGTAAGCGTTAGTACTTTTCAGATGACGCATAAAAATTTACACACTTTGGGAGCGCACTAATATAAACTATCTGAATAGATATATTTAAGTAAGTGATCATCAATCATACGAGATTATTTATTTAGGTGCGAATGATATTCACAATGTTATTAATTTCAGAGCTAATGGCGGCAATCATGCGGTCGCATCTTATGAGTGATACGACTAATATCTTCATCAATGGCCACAAGTTCTTCCGACATTCGCGCTCTTTCGTCGGCAACCGTATCAGATGGACGTGCGCCAAGAAGCACAGGTTCAAGTGCAAGGCATCCGCCGTTACTATCGATGGAACTGTAGTATCTACCACAGGGCTTCATTCGCACACATAAATCCTTTGGAATTTTGTAATTTACGACATTATTATTCAACACGTGTATTTTTGTCCAGTTAGGACATCCGCATTCGCACTTTTCATTACGAATCGATTCCATTTCTGATTTCATTGTGTTTCAGAGAGGATACGTAATCAAGTGTTACCACTAACAATTTTCCAGTCCGTATTTATCGCAGCGTTGGACAGTCTTATTTATAACAATTCTAGATACAGAAATAGTGTATGACAGAGGTCTAATGAAAATCGGCGAAATATATGAGGGACCAAACTCATCTAGGAGTAAATTATTACTGGGCGTCGATATACTCATAAAAAATTAATATTTACTTATATTCTTACTCATTCAAGTTAGATATTAGGGCACAGTTAAAGAGGACGCTTGGGAAACAACGACTTGGTTCCGGTATGTGGTAAGAATAAATAAGAGAAAAATAAGATCATATATATGTTTTTGTCAATATACATTGTGTATATAGAAAGAATTATAATTTATGCGTGTATATGCTAATGCATAACGTAAAAGAAATAGGAGGGTACATGAATAATAACTGATCTTCGGCTCTTTATATATACAGAGTTGTATGTAGGTATATTTTTATAATGTATATGCGTTATATATTTTAACTTTTAACGTAATGTATAGTATAACAGAACATTCCATGTTTTATTTTATTCATATGTTGATTTTTGTTGATTTTTATAATGATTTTATGGAATTTCATTAAAGATGTTTTGATGTTTTTAAATAGAAAATTACCAAAGGAATTTTATCTTAATTTAAGGAAGAGTTTTTTTAACTTTTGGGACTCAATGTGATGTAGTTAAATTAATAAAATTAAATAATTATTAATTAACTAAAATTGTTAAAAAAATGTGTATTATCTAATTTATTATATCTACATTAGTCTTAACGTTTGACGCAAAAATACATTAATTTCTATATAACTACGTTTTGTATTGTTTATTTGTATATACTACTCGTATTTATATAAAACTTAAATAACCGTAGGAACTTTATTGGATATCTAATCATTATCGTTTATACGAATCTCAGTTGACTTGTTTCAATATTAACAATTTTGTTTTAGTAATTTATATAGAGCAGTGATGGCCCAGATGTATAGGCCCCGACTGACGTACCGTAGATCGCGGGGTCGAACCCAGGCAGGTACTTCACTTTGTGTAATTTATGTCATCACCATTGCTCCAAAAACGTACGTACATACGTGTAAATTCTCATCTATTTTAGTACAAGTGGTGTGGACAGAAAAATCAATTCCAATACTATTTTGCTGAGCGTATTAAATCACAAAAGTAATTTTGAATAAGAGACATTAATTTATGCCAGAAATCTGCCCGATTATAGAAATGGTAGTCACTCGACTGATGCGATTTTTTTTGCAGACTGCAAGAAAATAATGATCGGCTCAAAGAGTTTCCTCCTAGCGAACAATTACATTTACAATCGTCAACACAAGTCCAATGA
>JWHW01043104.1:686904-696913 GCA_000931545.1 Papilio glaucus
CCGCCGGCAGGTCGGGAGGAGTAAACATTGGCGCTGGTACTGCTCTAAGTACCATCGCGGCTGCAAGGCCGGTGTTATCACCAATTTTGATTTAGTGGCTATAGTATATATCGGCGAGCATTGTCATTCGCCCTAAGATCAACAGATATCTCTCAGTAGTTACAACATTACAAGGTTTAGACTACGTTGTAAGATTTATGATCGACCCGTCTTTCGACTAATTGTTATTTTAAAATATTCTAGGTCTCGTCATTTTGCATGTTTTTTATCCTGCAATTTTTGTCATAAACATTACTCACTCTGTTTCTGCAATGTGTGACTTCAAAAGCTACAACTACAAAACTATCGATCTTCGAAATGACGTCATCACTATCCTGTGGCGACTTACCGCAATTTAATTCATCTATTATAGATCTCGGTGTTTAGGTGTGGTTTTCTAAAGTTAAGTAGTTTTGAGATTATGTATTGTCACAACCGAAGTTAACACAAAGTATCGGTACGAGCCGTGGTTCCCGAGGGAGCCCTTAAGCTTTGCTTAAAGATGTCCAAGCTAAGTTCCTACTGCCCCGTGCCACTTCAAGCTCGACGTGACAATAAATCCCTCCGTAAGATATGACCATCGCAAAAAAGTTAATAAAAATTAATGCAGCAGGTAAATAGTTGGTGTGTTTTCTTTTTTCTCCCAAGAAATTCGTAATCTTAGGATTCTAATAAACAATATTAAACGTGAAATGTAGGTCACAGAAAGTGTATAACATCTAGATTATTCTAGACTACAACTTTTAGTCTAATTAAATGAAATTTAAAGTTTAATTTTGATTTACTTTCTCCCGTTCATTATTTTGTCTAGTTTATAATATTCCTATGGACTAAGATAAGTTTAAACTAAGCTTGATAAATATGTGTTAAAATTCTAAGGGTAAGATTTGTTTGTTCTAGTTGCGTTTTTCTACAACAAAGACGGCAAGCGGATAGCGGTGTTCTGCGGGTACACTTTCTACTCCAGCGTCAAGTACACCACAGACAAGCGAGGCGCGATGTGGAGATGTACCAAAGGGTACCCCTGCAAGGCTCGCTTTAAAGCTCTACACTCAGGACAGGTGGTGAGAATTACCACGCTAGTGCACACCCATCCTCCACCTCCTATTGAAATACAAAACGGTATTTTGGTGAAAGTGAAAAAGCCAACACCTTTCTATTATTCTTTTTAAAATTTTACTCGATTGTTAGTAGTCAAATTAAATCTTACAGTTCTTGCATTATTGTCGTGTTAAAATCTGAAAGTGGTTTTCTTAATAATAGTTAATAATTAGGATCATTTTCATTAAAACGTTAAGCGTGTTTGCTCATGGATGTATGTAGTAAATTTAATTCAATTAAGTTTCAAAGTGTTTTATCTATGTATAGCACGTTGTAGTAACATTATTAGTTTTATTTAAACAAAAAGACTTTACGAGTAAAATGTTGGAAAATGTAAAAACGTTCAAAAATTGTGAATCAAATCACAAAGATATAAATGTAAATTATCTAGATGAATTTAAAACAAACTTTTATGAAGTTGATTATTTTACCGTTTTTTGTTTTATTAAAGTATTCTGCATTAGAAAAAAAAATGTTTGTCTTCTTTTTGATACAACTGCTATAGGGAACCAAACAAACTACCTCGGTGTGAATTACACATCGTCATGCTGGAAATCTAACTTAGGGCCCATGACTGAAGGTTTATATTTCAACCTGAGAGCGGCGCAACCACATTTTATCCGTCTGACTTTCTAATCTGTCTTTTTTCATTTCAACTATCATTCTCTTTCTCTGTCTCCATGTTCAAGTCCTCTGCTATCGCAGATATTCAACGCGGTGTAAGGGGCTTCCGTTTTTAATGTATGTGGAATTTTATTAATAAAATACAACTTCACGTATTATATAAAACATTATGTTAACTAAGTTTTGATTAAGATTTTACATTAGATATCGGACTACGGCGACTAAATGTTATGTATATACATATTTATGAATTTTGTTCCATATAATATCTGACTTACAACTTCTTTCACTGTTCGTTAGTTAAATTTAACTTGTTAACGACACCGGTAGTTTCTATACTCTAATATATTTTTCATTTAATTCGCAGTAAGTATCGTTCGGAATGCTTCCGGTAAGGACATTTCGATTCTGGGCGGGTACACGTTCTACTGCAATATTCGTGGCAGTAAGAGCGACATATGGCGGTGTACCAGATGGAGCCATTGCAGGTCCAGGTTCATCATGACGAAGAATGGGCATGTTATCAATGCTCGGCTGAACCATAGCCACGAACCACCGGGTTTTGTCATCCATGCTGGGATATTTTATAGACTTTAAGTACGCTTGTTTTGTGTTCTAGTTTTAACGAAATAATTTTCAAGATCAAGCAGATATTTTAGAGGTATATTGCGATTGTTATGGCCGATAAGTGATGTCATATGACGTAAATAGTAGTCTTTATTATATTACATTTATATATAATAACCTTACTTTATTATGGGGCTGTCAAATGAAAAAGTAATTATTGAAATACGATTGGTGGTTCTTGAGATTAGCGCGTTCAAACAAACAATTTGTTCCACTTTATTATATTAAATAGTATTTAACATAGATTTATTAACCATAAGGAATTAATTAGTGTAAAAATTTATTGATAAGAATTTGTAAATACAGTATGCAATTTAAATGTATTTGTGTCTTATTATTTTGGTTTTAATGGCTTCTTCATAAAGGGGTAAAGACAATAAGCAGCTGTAAGTTTTCAATAATTAACAATTATCTTACGTTTCGTTCCAATCACACAATGTCTAGAGATATGCCACTTGATAGATCAAATTAAAAAAAAACGACTTCAAAAAGGGTGAGTATCAATTCGTGTGTATTTTTTTTATGTTTGTTACCTCAGAACTCCGCTCCTAGTGAACCGGTTTCGATGATTCTTTTTTTGTTCGAGAGCTAATGCTTGTCGATTGGTCCTATTTTTTTTAGTCAAGATCCGACCGGTAGTTTTTGAGTTATTCTTAATAATGCATAATATGACGACGTTGAATTTTACTTTATGGCTTACGCAGGCTAAACTATAGGACTTACATTAAAATGATGTATGAAATAATTGTAGCTAAAGAGCTACAGTATGTCATCGCGGACGTTTATTTAGCTTATATAAATAACTCAAAAACTACCGGTCGGATCTTGATTTAAAAAAATGAGACCAATGGGAAAGCTTCGAACAAAAAAGAATCATCGAAATCGGTTCATCGGGAGCGGAGTTCTGAGGAAACAAACATAAAAAAACATACAGACGAATTGATAACCCCCTCCTTTTAGAAGTCGGTTAAAAAGGATATTTCCTTTTCCTCTACACTCCTGTCCTCGTCAAATCCACTTCCCCTTTCCATCTTTTCCTTATATAAAGGTGTGGGAAAAGGAAGAGGAGCAGAATAAGGCTTCCGTCACTTCACTCATTGCTCATTGCTGCCGACTCTACCACTGTTGAAAAATATTATTATAAGCTTTGATTATGTTCAACAGTTATTAAGTAATTCGTAGGATAGATATAATGTAAATAAGAATTTTCAGTAACTTGGGCCAAAAACATTCGCGGGAATCCGGTATTGATAATCAATGGATACGTTATGAACAGTAATAAATACTGCAGAGATACTGTCTACTGGTTCTGCGCTCAGGAGAAAGCCTGTAAAGTTAAAGCGAGGACTAGCAAGTTCGGCGATCTCTTACATAGCACAGGCGTGCATAATCATTCACCACGACAATATGTCTTGAAGAACGGGGTGTGTTTCAAATTGTAAACTGTTAAAAAATTAAGCCTTCTTATGTAACATAGATTTAGTAGAAAAGAAAGTCATTTTATTACATCCCAAAATATATTTAGTGTAGGCATTTGTATGTAATTTAGGGAATCAATATTAAATTAAAGCACATGTGCGGCTTCTCTGGCTTACGTATTCTCACGCGTTGTTAACGAGTTTTCAACCTGATTCTATTTTAACTAGAACATATCCAAAGCATAATAAGTAAATTATTACTCTTCGGAATATATCAGGTTTAAGGTTTTATGCACGTTTGATTCGTCTCTTTCAAAATTATCAAATTTTGATCCGACACGATAGGTTTTAGAAAGGAATCAGCACTCCTTATATCGCCGTTTTTTAATAAGTCACTAATCTGATCGACATAAGTTCTCCTAGGGCGTCCCCTACCAACAATGCCACTCACTTTTGCAACATGAATTTGTTTTGTTATTCTCTCTTCATTTATCCCTTCAACATGCCCGAACCATACTTACTTTTCTCAATTTTAGTCACAACATCCTCTTTTAAGCCACACTTTTCACGAGCCTTCATAGACACATGCTGACTCAAAAGTTTTATTTTTATGTAACTTTTTGTTTACTTATTTCTTATAAATATTGTTATAAATTTTCAAATATTTTTAAATTGTGCTAGTTTTCGTTTCTGTTTATACCTTAGAATATTATTTTCGATTTGTTATCATTTACCAATTTCAAACCAACTATTATGTATCTCATATTTTGTGGACATCTGTGACCATGACTAAGGCAGTGACACTCACAGTGATTCAATACAAGATTAAAACATGAATTATAAAATTTAACGAGAGACAATGTATGCAATAATTTTATTTTTGTAAAATTAATAATTTTGGGTTAAAAATAAGTATTTGTATTGTTGTAGTTATATTATGTATATCTAATCAGAACTATTCTTGCAGTGATATGGGTGAAAAAGAGAAATGGAAAACAGTTGGCCATATTTCGTGGTTTTACTTTCTATTTGGACGGCAGATCAAAGACCACGACGCGTTGGAGATGCACCGCGGGACAAATTTGTAGGGCACGATTCATTGCGGGGAATGATTTAAAAATAATTCAGGGAACTTATGCACACACCCACGCGGCCCCAACATTTGTGGTGCACGAAGGATATTTTCTTAAAATCTAATCTAATCTTTTTGAGGAAAAAAGCAACGCAAGCCGCGAAAAAAATTAGTGCCGTTTATGGATCTAATGAAGTGTCAGAGAGTAACACAAAGAAGTCGATGCGCTCCGCTCGTGTCGCCCTGTTACGTATAAAACGGACGTCATTTGAAAAAGTGGAGCGAGATGAGCATATCAGTAGTTACGACATAACTTGACCACAAAACAGTTTTGACCCATTTGAAGAAGCTGGGTACACTAAACAGCTCGATATTTGGTTGTCTTGCCAGTTTTTTATTGAGACGTTATGAAACCGAACTGATTTTGATAACTGGTAAAAAGTGGATCACGTGCGACAAATACGTGTGTGAAAAACTGTTGTTGGCTCATACTTCGTGGTTTTACTTTCTATTTGGACGGCAGATCCAAGTCCAAATGGAAAGTACGCGTTGGAGATGCACCGCGTGACAAGTTGGTAGGATTCGTTTCGGGAAATGATTTGAAAATTATTAATCCCAAACCCTGTCCATTCTCTAATAATCCTTATCTGACCGATCCGTAAATAACGTACCAGTTTTTACATTATCAGTCCCCAGCAATCGCAAAATGATACAATACGGGCTGGCTTTATATGTTAGGAAATCTACACTTATATTCCATATGTGTAGATTTCCTAAAAGTGGTTAGACAGAAGCATTATTTTTTTTGCGACATCGAATGCGGACAGGCAATGCGCAATCACAGTCTATGCTTGTATAGGCGTCTGTCCTGCTTTAAAGCAGGAACTCAACATTCCCCAGGAATCAACATGGTAAAAATGTATAGCAATAAAATTGCATATTTGTATTTATTTATTCATTAACAATGTACATTATAGTTAAATATTAATTAAAAAAAATGTCAAGCTCTTTATTATTTAAATAGTCATTATTCATTAAAAGTCACCTAGTGAGTAAAATGCCTTGACTCTCATTACAAACTATTTTTTGGTGATCATGTTTAATTCCAGTCCAATGGGTGAGTAAGATATGCGGCAAGCGACTAGCGGTGCTGGATGGCTACACTTACTACTGCGTGAGGCGTAACTCCACAAATGTCACCTGGAGGTGCACGTCGGCTGGGCAGTGCAAAGCTCGTTTCATCGTCTCCATTTTCACTTCAAAAATCATTCGTCACAACTTCTGCCATTTGCACAATCCACCAAAATTTGTTATCCGCAATGGAATATACTATAAAACTTGAAATAGAAGGGAACGAACTTAACAACTCGAAAAACTAATTGTAAGCATAAAGTTTTGCAATTTGTGCAGTAAGTATTATAATGTAAATGTCGGCTATTTTGGTTTTGCTTCGGATTCCAAAAACCTATATATTTGTCGGGGACTGGCCGAATGATAGAGTGAATTGACGATTAAAACCTTCGAGCTGTCATTCACTCTGACACAACTCCAAGCTCTAGCGTAACGGGGAACCGGGTAGCCGTCATCACATTACGAAGAGTGACGGCAATCGGGTTGCATCCTGGATACGCGCTACGTGTTTGGTGGAGTGTCGTTACATGAAGCCGGGTTACTTACTGAACTATCGATCCAAGATTATATTTTGTAATGTCCTACTGTATTTCGCTACGTGTTATTCTCCTTACCCTAACGCCCGACGCCCGAACTATTCATGATGGAGTTAAATGTCGACGCTTCCGATTTGTACGTTCCTATATATTTATTAAACCATGCTCTCTAAAGGTGTGTCTTGTGTTCTATTTCATTATAGTTATGTATATACGATGTAAACTAGTTCATTAAGAAGTATTATAATAGCATTACATATTGATATATAAGGTGGTTTTAATGTAGTATGTCATTGGCTTGCGACTAACTCTGTTTTTAAATTATAAATCTATTGAGATAAAACAAACTACACTAAATGTTAAGGGAAGGTTCCCACAATACATTGGCGAAAACCGCACCCAAATCGGTTAAGCCATTTCTGAAATTAGCGGGATTTGTTCCCGCACAGACAAACAGACAAAAATTCTAATAATCATAAGATACATGCCTCAGTCTAGTTCAGACTCCAGACTCTGACACACAATAGTTAAAACATTTCTAGAGGCAATAAACACAGCTCCTTCTTAATCTCTTGTTTTTGTATTAATATAAAAAAGGGTTATAATTTTTAAGTACCTTCATTCTTGTTATATCAATAAGACCATTGTATTATTGTTGACTTTGTGTTATTACTTTTGCTATTATTATAATAAAGGAACATTAATTATTGATTTAATTAATTTTTCATCACAAGTATTATAAGTCGTAACTTGTCGAAAATATGTCCATATATCTAATACGCTGTTTTGTTTATAATAAAAAAGTAAATAAGTCTAAAATGTTAATGAGTAATTTAATTTCATAAAATAAAAACATGATACAATTTTAATGTCGTGCATTTTGAACTGACTGGGTTTTATTCATATTTTTCACTGCTTACAAAACATATTTATTTATAGATTGTTTAGAACTTAATCGTAAACTATCTTTATCGACAGGTACAGAAAAGAACGCCGTTCAATGGAGGGATATACTTGAAGAAAGAACCAAAATTAAAAATTTCAGCCCGTTAAAAGAAACTATAGTTGCCATATATAATTCTTCGTTAATAATTAAAGCTCCCGTGCCTTCCCCAACTAACAGTCGAACCATCGATCGCTTGGCTGCCGCACCTTCTCCTAGTATGATAAACGCCTTCAGTTCGTTATCGGAATCAGATACCGTTTTGTGTCCACGAGGAAAGCGAGAGCCGAGACGGTCGGAGGTTAAAAGGAAACGTTTGACAAATCTCGGAAAGAAATACGTATCGAAGGCGGGTAAAATAGTCGACGCGAAAGTCATGGGTGAATCTTGTAATTGTCGCTACGAATGCACGAAGAAAATTACACAAGAACAAAGATTACATTGTTTCAAAAGTTTTTGGGGCCTGGGTAATCGCGAAAAACAATGGGCATTCGTCTTAAAGTACACATTAAAGCATAAAAAACTTCGATCTTGCAATCCAGATAATCCAAATTCGCGTAGATTCACTTACAGATATCACTTACCTAAACTGTCTACGCCTGACTCCAGTGAATGTGATACTGTTAGTGTATGCAAAACAATGTTTGTGAATACACTTTCCGTGAGCGATAAGATAGTACAAACAGCCCATCTGAAATTTGATGGGGTCTCCAAAATAGGGAAGGACCTACGCGGTCGACATGCCGGTAATAGGAAGAGTATAAAGCGCTTGCGATAATGTTTCTCCATCTCGCTTTTGGTTGACGTGACATGCCCTTTGACTCTCCGGGGTAGAATACGAGGTCAAACCATTTAGACCTGAGGTCACAATGGAACGGTATATATATCCACATACATGTACTTACATATACATACGTACCCGCGAAAATCCTTCCTGTCAGTCGGGTAAAAAAATCTCTAAAGCTACTATGAACTGAGAACCTTTTACTGTATTAGAAATTAATTGTCAAGTAATCCGCTATAAATGTTTTACATTTGAGGTTTAAAAAACACTTACGATATTTGTATAATAATACTTAAGTATGCTTATAATACACGGCTGCAATTTTATTCCAGACCTTTCCAATATTTGTTATGTTATTTTTGGCTAGACAAAGTGAATCTTGGTTAACCACTTTTTAGAATTCACTTTGAAGAGTAGTCTGCTTGCCTTTAGATGTTGTGAAGGAGGATCCCTGATTGTGCACCCTCTTTTTAGCAGTATCAATGATAAGTTATACCAAATTACAAACCACAAAATGAAACACCTTGGCTATGAAAGGAAAAATCACGAGGTTCAAAAATGTTAGAGGTATGTGCAATTTGCTAGTGTAATGTGTCCTTTATTAACAATTGTAATGTATGTTGTAGTGCAATTCGTGAGGAATACCGCAGGAAAGTTTCTCGCTTTAGTCCAAGGATACACATTTTACAAAGCCAAGCAGCACAGGACCACACACGTTTGGCGGTGTACTAAAGGTAGCAGTTGCAAGGCCCGATTCACTTTGACCAACGATCAAATGCACTTCGTAAGGAGCTGCCTTGTCCATGTACATGAGTGCCCCAAGTACGTCATACAAAATGGAATTTGTATTAAAATAAAAATGTGATCCACAGAAGAGCTTTTTGTATATGTTTTTTGTATAATTTTAAAGTTGGAAACACGTGTTCAAAGAAATATGCTGAGGTACTTAGATGGAACGAGAAAATATTATAAATAGCATAATTATTTTACCTTAAGAGCATTGTGTCTATGACATAGATTTCTGTTACTGTTCTTATTTGTTCTAGACAATTCAATCTACTTCAAGACAGAGTCTACTATCAACTAGTTTGGTGTAAGACAGAGGTCCTAAGCAATGACAGATGTTGAAATAAAACAATTAATAGGCAGGCAAATAGCTTATAAGGCAGGAATAAATAGTACAATGACAGAAAACTTCAACGAGCCTTCTAGTATCCATTATGGTAATTATGAGCATAGGGAAGTGGCCTAATCTCGATTCGGTTTATAGTCAGCAATTGACTATTAAGAACCGATATATTATTGTGCATAAAAATGGTCCTTGCAATGACATTAATAGAAGAAGACGAAGGAAAGAATTATTAGGTGGAGTGGCAGTTACGTAGCTCCACGGCCGAACGTTTTAAACAAATTTTCATACCACAAAATTTGTCACATCGCGAAGTATTCGATGATGAAATGAGAAATCGCGAGGTGACGTTAAAAGAATGTTATAGGTATGTGAGACTTGATGAATTCAGAGATAAGACCCAAAGACATTAGCTGCATATTACTCTTCTTTCGATCAAAGTATGCCTCTTCTAATCTGTGTCTAATGATGTTAACAATTATAATAATGTTCCAGTGCAATTCGTGAGGAATCCCGCGGGAAAGTTTGTCGCTTTGGTCGAAGGATACACATTTTACAAAGCCAGGCAGTTCGTGAAAACGGACATTTGGCGGTGTACTAAAAGC
>JWHW01043156.1:0-31936 GCA_000931545.1 Papilio glaucus
ACCGGACAGACAGACAGACAGACAGACAGACAGACAGACAAAAATTTTATAAGTACCGTTTATACATCATGAGCACTGAGTCTGGAAATTGTATTTTGATATTACATACAGACACTTCAATTTTATTTATCTGTATAGATAAAGATTTATTGAATGTTAAGGAATTTATTTTAATTAATGATTAACTTTGTTACTAAAATCCATCTAATCACAACTGATTTGCCTTAAATTAATTAAAAAAAAATCAAGACATTATTATATTTTTATAAATAAATATTTAAATTACCTAACAAGGGAAAAGGAATAAAAGACATTTTATTGAACAGCTTGTTATACGCGTAAATGTGTTTTTTAATATATTTTGCCATAAAAATATCTTTCCATTATTCTTGGATAAATTACTATAAAAAAGATATCTCACACAGTTTAATGAGCTATCATTTTTACACGATACTAGGAACATTTGTACACTTGTTTACTTTTATATTTTCACAAGGCGTATACTCGGACGTAATCGATTTTCAAATCGGAGTCAGACCAAGTTTCCTTCCAATAATCCTTTGCCGACCAGAAGTTTAACATGGCTTTCCGAGCCCCATTCTTCCAGGGTTTAAAATAAACATCCTCGAAGTCGTTGATGCCACCAACTCGAAGACCAAGGCTGATATAAAACTGAAAAATTATATTAAAGTAAATTTAGTCTTACATACTACATGCAGACACACACAGCAAACACTTTTGTTTTTAAAAATTATTTCATTCCTTCAAAACATACAATATATTTACATCAACTTTTAACATACGAAAATTAAATTCTATACTTGTTTACTTTACCAGCATTTTCGTAGTCGTTGTTTCAGCCGACATTCATCTACTGCTGGACGTAGGTCTCCCCAATTTATATCCACAAAAATCAGTCCCTGCCGCCCTTATCCAGTGGCCTCCAACTTTGACCAGATCATCGGCCTATCGTGTGGATGGCCTACCTACGTTGCGTCGACCTGTACGTAGCCGCCATTCTAGAACCTTTGACCCCCATCGGCCGGAGCAATGTGTCCCGCCATTGCCACTTAAGATTTGCAATTCATCGGCAATGTCTGCTTCGTTTTGTTTCCGTTTCATCTACCTTCATTTTCACTGCGGATTACATCTTTTCTGATGCGATAACGCAGAGAGACACCGAGCATTGCCCCCTCCATTGCCCTTTGATTGACCTTATATGCTTATCGTAAAGTACCAAAACAGAAAAGTAATTTAGTCTTTCTTACACCTGCTATTAGCATTTCACTCCATTTTCAAGCAGTAATTTAGTTTTACCATAATAAATATGAACTACCATTTGATCTAGCGGCGCCATAACCGTTCCCTTATTCCAATGCCAGGCGTGTGCTACGCCATTCTGACTTGCGCTGTTATTAAACCCTTGTCCAGGATCCACAGTACCATACAAGTCTCCGTCAACGTAAAACTCCAGACCATCTGAAACAGAAATTCTTGTTTAATATAATTAGTTAACTTAAGAGCAATTTAAAATGTAACATTAACTGAATTAGCTTCATATTCTTATAGCTCAATAGAGTCTTCATATGTTTAATTTTGTCTAAAGTACTCTAACCACTCCTTTACAATTTTCTTCTTTTTACAATTATAAAAATAAAGAACCATTATTAGTTCTTCTTTTTCATATCTACGGTATTTAGAAAAAACTCCATACCATCTGAAACATGCTTATTTAATCAATATTATACTTGCTTACTATTTTAACTTAATTTCAGCTCAATTAACTTGATCTTCGAGGCGTATAACTGTACAAATATTTGACTTGTTTGCTATATCCAAAAGAGCCTCCTAGTCCTTGTTATCTTGAAGACATTCCTTTTTGTTCTAATTATAACTATTTAAATAATGGCTTTTCACGTGTAGTCGGCTGTACGTATAGTTTCGAGGCCGTTGGGAGCCCTTCCTCGGGATGAGTGGGACGGGGTTAAGTTTGCGGTCGTGGTCCGTCCCGCAAAATCGTTGGGCGCAACTCGGATAAAATTGGACACCTATTTCGCCGAAGATAGCATCAGGACAATTTTCCGCCCCATGGTACAGATCAGTCTTTCGATCGCCGAAGGACCGGATCCCCTCGATAGTCCTCGTGTCTACGAAATGCCATGCGAAAAGGGCAACAGATACGTTGGGGAAACGATGCGCAAAAAGTCTGCTCTCTCTCGCTCTCTGAGTATGCGTAAATTAGACGACAACACCCCAGAGGTGGCGGTATACTCCCTTAACTCCGGTACTTCGCATTTTCGTAGGTTCGACAAGGTGCAAGGGTTGGATCGCGAGAGCAACTTTTTGTGTAGAAAGCTATTCGAAGCCATAATTCCGTCGACCTAATTTTAACAGAGACAAGGGATAGGATCTGCCGCATACATGGAAACCCGTTTTATTGAACGCGCCGCGACATCAATGACAGCGCTAAAGTGCTGAAGACGATATAGTAGACGTTGTCTTTTTTTATGGAACAAGGTGGCAAACGAGCAAGCGGATCTCCTGAGGTTAAGTGAGCGCTACCCATAGACATCTGCAACAAGCAAATGTGTTGCAGATGCGTTGCCTACCTTTAATTGACAGAAGAGGGCATAGACAGGAATAAGGATATTTCCTTTTCTCCGTTAACCCCCTCCCCGTCCAAATCCTCTTCCCATTACCATCCTATCCTATTGAGAAAAGGGTGGGAAGGAGAAGAGGACTGAAATTAGGCCTCCGGCATCTCACTCATCAGACGAAACGTGACGCCTGTTTTCTGTGGCGGAAGATGGGGAGGAAGAAACGGCGTCTTACATCATGCTGTACTGTGCAGTGTATGTGTACTATATTAAATATCTCGGCCTCACTCCCGGAGATCGTCAGCAACACTGAGGTTTTGTTAGGGTTCTTCCGGAAACTGGGCTTGTTAGACTGATCCATGTCCCATCCACACGCAAAATAGGCGCAAGTGGTGGAGTTGCGATACTAGCAATCTTAATTGTTAGAACGAATGGTATAATAAGAGAGATTGCTTCCGGTTCATATATAGCTTAGTGGCGCTAGTTTCGTTTGGGGTTGCCTAACCTAAATGTTATTGACAATTTATTTTCATATTTAAAAATTGTATTCAAATAATTTCTATCGCACCATATGTATTTAATTACATTCTTACGAAGTTAATACATAATATAGTGGACACTATTTAGATGTCGATTCTAGAAATTAAACGGTTGTTTGTATTTCTCTAAGGTTAAGAGAAACAGTCCAAAAGCAAACTTGACTCGTGAGTGCGAGGTAACACACGGTGCGGGAGCTTACTGACGTTACCGCCCCGGCGGGCCGTACGACCGGTGAAGGTCTATACGGTCGCATCCCATTCATCGCTCGCGGACTGTAAAAAACATTGACTTACTGGGAACCGTCCACTTTTTATTATCTTGTACGTAATTTGCCATGGTATTACCTTAAAAAATGGCGACCCATTAATAAATTTTGTCACCAAGCTTCAGCTCTGCATTCGGATCGGTAAACGTCCAACTGCCGTTTTTATAATCGGTTGTTTCTCTATTCCAGTGCTCTCCTCTCTCAATACCACTTATCTTCATGTTCAGGTTGCCGTCAAAAGAGAATCGTGTATAGCCATCGTCTAAAATTATAATAATTATACACATATCAATAGTGTTGACTGTTGACAATAAATTCTTACTTTGTGATCGATATGATCGAGAAAAACCGGTTTAAATATTTAAATATATTTATTTATAATGAAAGTAGAGATTTGGAACATTTAAACGAGAATTCACAAGAAAGTAATCCATATATCATTCAATACGATTTTTTTTTTCTGTTCAATTATAATAAGTATAATGATAAGTAATTTAGGCTAATTTCGGAGACACGATATTGGCTTTCTACCGTTGATGTATGATAACACAAGGAAAGGTCAGACAAAAAAAATGCTGTGATACTGATACCGAAGTGTGGGTTTTTCCGACACTGTCGTATTATTAGACGTAAGATACAAAAAATCAACGTAATCACTGTTCGATCATCATTACTGTTCGATCATCATCACTGTTCCATCATTATCACTGTTCGATCATCATCACTGTTCGATCATTATCACTGTTCGATCATCATCACTGTTCGATCATCATCACTGTTCGATCTTCATCTCTCTTATTCTATATGACGTATGTTCAGTTGTACAATGTGTATGCGTGATTGTCAATACTATTTTTAAAACAATAATCTTGATCTTGACCTTGTGATAAGTTCATTTAAAACAAGATCTGTTACAACGATGGTGCTGGATGTTATTACCAGCCGATTCTATATTTATGTCATGTTTTAAATACACACGATCAGGACATTCAGCCTGAGTACTGAATGCCATATGCAAAACTAGTTGTGCTTATTTTTACACTTTTTTCACAAGTGAAGGTAATAAGTTGTGGATCCCAATTTTGGTTTCGTTTTCCTTAACTTCTACGTATATAAGGCGACGTGAAGTCTAATTCCCTTTTTGCCAGTGCTTCTTTTAAGCCGCGGGGGCTTTCTGTTTGTATTAAAAATCCTTGTAATTCATTTGGCTGTGTTGATGTTGTGGCTGCAAAATTATAGACCACTTGTAACTAGCTGCTCTTTGGTTACAAGTCTGATCTAACGCCCGATCGATCAGTATACTGAATGTAAAGAACCGATCAATAATGATTATACGACGAGACTACTGCGCGTGCGCAAGTACGAGTTTATTTATTACATTTAAGCAGTAGAAAATAATAAATTTTTGCCTTTGTGGTGTCTCCATCCGAATACATCGAGTGAGGCCATCTATTACGATCGGAGTTCCAAAATCCTTTTATGAGATAATAAATGTTCTCGATTGCTGGCCAGTAAACGCCAAGTTGTGATATCGGAACCAACAACAAAAATCAAATGGATAAGAAAGTAAACAAGATTAATTCAAAGATTTATTAAAAAAATAGAAGATGTATTAAAAAAATGTTAGAGGAATCAGAATAATAAGTACAGTATTTTACACAAATCCTTTCAACTCTTCGTGTGACCTATTTGCCATTACTGAAACGGGTCTTAATGATTATATTTATGAAATTTTTCCCCGGGTTATACAATCTTACGGTGTGATCAATCAGATGGACGTTGTCAAGGAGGAGCCTAGTTAGCTGCATCGCCGTGGTTTGACTTGAAACGCGTTCACGTCGCTAATGTGTACACAGATTTATTTGAAATAGTTTGCGCCACCGTCTTTCATCGACAGAAATTCTTACTGTTCTTTTTTTGTAGTAGACGGTAGCAAACGAGCAAGCGGTTCACCCGATATCAAGTGGTCGCTACCCATAGACATCTGCAACAAGCTAATGAGTTGCAGATGCGTTGCCTACCTTTAATGGACAGAGGAGGGGATAATCAGAAAATGGTTATTTCCCTTTTCTATTCATCTCCTCAAAGCCCTCTTCCTCTTCCCATCCTTTTCTGCTTAGCAAAGGTTGAGATGGGGAAGACGACTAGAATTAGGCCTCCGGCACTTCACACATCACACGAGATGCAGAATACTCTACTTCAGGCCTGTCTTGTGTGAGGTCGTGGTATTTCCCCCCGACCGGGTTCCCGACTGGTCGTGGCAGTGGGGCTCGAAGCCGTGGGTGGGGGCCCACGGTGAAGAAAAGAGGGTGAGTCGCGGAGGGAGAGGAGTGTTGGTATTGCGGTGTGCCACTCGCCCTGCCCTCCGCGACTCAGCGGGGTCGCACCGCAGATGCGGCGGCGGTGGGGCTGCGAGGGGAGGGATTAAATAAATAAATAAACACTCACGCCCATACCCCAGAGGGGTAAGCAGACGTTATGGATTTCCATTTGGCGCGATCCTCACACCTCTCTCGCTTCTACTACATCCATACATCTACGCATACAAGGTCGTCAGTTACGGGTACTCCTTATATCGCCCTTTTTTAGTATGTTACTAATCTAATCGATATAAGTTCTCCTAGGACGTCCCCTACCAACCCTGCCACTCACTTTTGGACCATGAATTTGTTTCGCTACTACTCCCTTCATTCATCCTTTGAACATTTTTTTTATGGGACAAGGTAGCAAACGAGCAAGCGGATCACCTGATGTTAAGTGAGCGCTACCCATAGACATCCGCAACAAGCAAATATGTTGCTGATGCGTTGCCTACCTTTAATGGACAGAAGAGGGCAGAGAGAGGAATAAGGATATTTTCTTTTCCCCGTTAACCCCCTCCCCGTCCAATCCTCTTCCCGTTACCATCCTATCCTATTGAGGAAAGGGTAGGAAGGGGAACAGGACTGAAAATCTGCACGAACTACTGCAGCACACCTTTCTCAATTCTAATCACAACATCTTCTTTTAAGCCACACTTTTCCCTTACAATGCTATTTTAATCCTATCATTCAATGTCACGCCTAACATACTTCATAAGGATCGTATCTCAACGGCACTAACTCTGCTAACATGCTTATCCTGCCAAACCAAGCTCTCACTTCCTAACATTAAAGTAGGGCTAGTACAGCATTGTATATTGCCAGACAAGCCTTCATAGACACTAGATGCTGACTCCTCACTACTGTACCTATATTATTTATTTATTTCTTTTATTATCATTTAATATTATAATTTTGTGGGAGCTCGGACAAATCCTTATTTCTATTCAACGCTCCCGATCTGTATAACTATACCAGACGATACTAGGAACATTTGTACACTTGTTTACTTTTATATTTTCAAAGAGCATATACTCGAACGTAATCGATTTTCATATCGGAGTCAGACCAAGTTTCCTTCCAATAATCCTTTGCCGACCAGAAGTTTAACATGGCTTTCCGAGCCCCATTCCTCCAGGGTTTAAAATAAACATCCTCGAAGTCGTTGATGCCACCAACTCGAAGACCAAGGCTGATATAGAACTGTAAAATTATATTAAAGTAAATTTAGTCTTACATACTACATGTAGACACACACAGCAAACAATTTTGTATTTTAAATTGCCCAGAGATATTTCATAAATATTTTTACTGTGTCCAAAGAAACGAAGCATACTTTCATATCAAAAACATTTTACTTTAGTTCTTCTCCGTAAAATCCCAAGATAAAAATTCAATTAGTACTTCCACTTACAACTTCTATTCGCATTTTGTTGACTCTATTTTCAGGCAGTATTTTATTTTTATCATAATAAATGACAAGAACTACCATTTGATCTAGCGGCGCCATAACCGTTCCCTTATTCCAATGCCAGGCATGTACTACGCCATTCTGACTTGCGCTGTTATTAAACCCTTGTCCAGGATCTACAGTACCATACATGTCTCCGTCAACGTAAAACTCCATACCATCTGAAACAGAAATGCTTTTTTAATTAAAGAGTATTGTAACAACCGTTTACACTTATTACGTAAAAACCTTGCTATTTAATAGATTTAATAGTACTGCCCGTTACTAGATGGCGCTGTACATTTACTTCACATTTCTGAATCGCGGTGTAGAGAATCTCCGCAAGGAAATCACCGTCGACCGAATCATCAGTCATGCGTATTCGCCGTTCCTAGTCCTGATTTGGAAAGGTTCACATGGGACAACCGTGATAACTGAGGGACTGGGGTTACGTCCTCCGGCCTTCGTCTAACTGACTAGCAGTTAGTGACGTTTCGTCTAGCTGACATGACTGGGTGGGGACTACGGCTAAACATCAGCGAAAATGAATGAGCAAAATTATTCAAGTGTTTTCTTCATCGTGTGACGTCATTGGCAACACCTATTACAGTATCAATATACTTGCTTATTATTTTAACTTAACTTCATCTGAATTCGCTTAATCTGCGACCGATACGTAACTCGAGATTATATTTTTAATTTGTTCGCTATTTAAGTTGTTCAACCACTATTTGTAATGTACATACAGTTTACCTCAATAAAATCGAACAAAAAAATTATTTTCAAATGGTTTGCTATTTTAGATTCGACCAATCCTTATTATCTTCAAAACAATTTTTTGTTTTTTGAAATTAAAACAACATTTTCTTAAAATTCGCTTCATCGCTTTCTTGTCTAATAGAAAAAAATATTTCCATTTCATTGATACCTTAACATAACTTTTGTGTTATCCATTTTACTGCATTTATTAAATGAGCAAAATTATTTTATCTGCTTACGAATATGTGACTATTTAAATTTGTACCATATCTGTATCAACTAAAATAGTTTTGGGACAAATACGCCTTTCCAGCCTATAGGAGTATACATGAGGAAGAAGATTTATATAGTTAACAAAGACGAGGAGCATGGCAGGAATGTAAAAGGACTTAAATTATTTACACCGTTATGCACACAGCTCGTGGCTCTAGTTCGGTAGAGGCTGTTACGTAGCTCGGGTATCGGTATGATCCAATTTGGTCAGCATTTTTGTGAAAACTGTTTACTGACCGTTGATTTCTTTTTCTTCTTGTTTTAATATTTGTTATAGACTTAATATCTATCGTGAAGTATAATCATTATGCGCAGCCAAGCCCCTTCCAAGGACAGTCAATTTATTACAACATTCTATTTCATGTACTTTACATTACCTGGCTTCCATATTAGGCTATAATTATGAAAATCACTGCTCCAATTGTTTAATCCGATTTTCTTCTTCATATGGAACGATCTGTAAGGTTCCAAATTGTACATAATTGGTCCTCCATACAATTTCTTGGCGTAAAAGGCATTTCCTTTGGCAAATGCTATCCTAATGAGCCCAGAGCTGTAGTCGGTGTTACCGTAAACATTGTCCCGAGGTTCAAGGTTAATTTCTGAAAACAGGTTCAGTTTGAATTCTGAGAAACAAGGCGGTTTATTATTAGGATTTTATTTATTAATTTAAATGACATATTTTTCAAAAGCAAATTGCGTTTGTTTATAGTAAAACTTTAGTTTCAAGTTTTGTCGTAAAATGTTTTTAGCGCTTTTTTGCGCCACAGTTGAATTGATGTCAATGCCCGATGATAGATCGGAAGCTAAAAATAATAAAGTGAATATTCAACCAATAATAGTTTCAATATATTTACCCGGCAGCAGCCAATCTCCACCGGAAAGTTTCGCGCGAATTTCAATTCTACCGTATTTGAAATTAAATGTATTTTTACTTGTCACTTTTCCTGTAGCAATCGGCGGCAAGATCTGTGCTCCAGACGCTGTTCTAGAACATTCCCAGGTGCCAATGATTCCTGTGCATCTGCAATGATAATGCGTTACTATAGATTGGTTGCATTTCTATAAATTTCACAAGATCCTCTAGAAGAAAATACGGTATAAAAAACACCTACCAAATATCATCTAACACGGTTTCTAAAGAAGTTTTCTCTTCATACACATGAAAATTTTGATTAAACTTTCTCGAAAACTTCTTTGGAAAAAAATATCATAAATTTATTTCAATTAAAAACGATGCATGTAGTGTATAGGTTCCCTATGAACTCCCAAACGGACTGGACCGATGTGAACCTGTGAAATTCGGTAGTGATCTTACGTAGGTACAAGCAAAGCTAATAAAACCAAAAGGTGGAGCAAGTGATGTACAAAACAGATCACAATGTAGAAATTTTATTGAGAAATTCAAAAGAAGTGTTGAATTAAACTTACTCTTTGCTTAGATCCAAGGCCTCATTCAATATTCCCTCGTGATACTTTGACTCGAGCAGCATAGGAGATATGACCAATAAGCCATTTTTAAGGCGTAGCGTTTCATCTGCCAAATATACGTTGAACGGATAATCCTTAAAAAGCAACCAAGAAATTACATCTGTTCGGCTTTTTTATACGTTGCTTAACTAATTACTTTCTATCAGTTATTCGTGCTTGGAGCGCTTAGCTAAGTGATCACTTACCTAGGCGCCTAGACCTTATCCTTAATTAATTATTCAAAATTGTAATTTATTACTGTATAGTATTATACGACGCAATGTATACGTTTATCTTGTAAATACGTCCCTGTTCTTTCGTCGCTTTTTGAAACAGAGTAATAGTATACGAACAGCACTATTGAAATATCTATAATTAATTTTGGAAAAGTAAATAATTACCGGTCCTTGAGGAAATAGAACTTCAGGCATCCAGTTGGATAACTCTGTGATGTTGTCGTTCTCGAAATCTTCGCTAAATAGTAAATCGCCTTTGCAGATACGAGTGCGTCCTAACACAGCAGTCTGTGACTGCAGACATGTTGGAGGGGGTGGTGTTGTTACTGACGGTGGCACAACACGCTCGGTGGTCGCAGGCGGTGGCAGCGTTGTCGCTTTGCTCAGATCCACGGGAGTACCGTCTTCACTCACGAATTCTTAAAATAATTAATTATTTCGTTATTGTTAATTCGTTAATTCATTAAATAGATAAAATAGCTGTGTTTCTAGGTGTGATCATTTAACTCTATTATTACTAGTCTTGTACATTATATTATAATAACTATATATTTAAAATATAATTTATTTGCTATAACTGATAAATCATAAAAGTATCTAAGTACCTACCTACCTCTTATTGTCTTTCAGTGTTGAGTGCAAGTTTTACTTATGAAAATAATTATTTATAATGTTGTTGTACAAAATTCTTATAATATAAGTTTTAAGACTATTTTAAGTCCAAATTCAGTTATCATTAATTTCTTCATATTTCGTGTAGCATGTAGCCTTTATCGGAACGTGGGACGGGGCATTACCTCCGTTTTCTCGTACAAAATAATTGAAAACAGTTTCAGATTTATTTTTAAATCTGAAATACTGTAAAAAATATACCTTGATTCAATCACCCAAAGTCTGCTCTCCTTCTCCAAGCCGGTGTGTGTGAACGGACCCTAAAATCGATACCCATTCTGAATGCACGCGATTTGTAATAAACATTGTCGTACCTGTAACAGTCCATTCGTCGCCAAAATATCTCACAGGCGAGTCTCCTGCTTGTAATTTGGCGGAGTAAATGATTTTGTCACCGAGCTTCAGCTTTGTATTCAAGTCGGTAAACGTCCACCTGCCATTTTTATAATCGGTACTTTGTGTATCCCAAGTATTGCGAGGATCAGCCACGTTACTATTGAGTTTGCCGCGAAAGGAGAATCCTTTATAGCCTTTGCCTAAAAATATTAAATACGCTCATATTATTATCGTTTATATTAAATTCTTACTTTAAATTCTATATGATGCGAAAAAAACAGTTTTATGTAAAATACTTAGATAGAATAACGCTTAAATTTGCAACATATATTATTATACAATTATATGACTCACGACCACTATACTTTTTTCATTCTTGAATTGTATAGTACTTAGTCTGGTCGGAGATATGACGGTTCTGATTTGTTAGACAGCGATAACCCAAGGAAAGGTCAAACTAACAAAATACTGGAACCGGTATGGGTTTTACCGGCACTACATATATTTTTACATGTATAATGATATAAATATTGTTTAAAAAGAATATCACTAACTAAATCTGTTAACGATGAAATTCAATATTTTCCAAAACTTACAAACTACGAAATGCATTTACAAAATTTGATTTATGTTAATGTGTGCGATATGTATCTATATGTGATTGTCAAAACTATTTTTAATTCTATAATCTTCATTGATCTTAACCTTACAATAACTTCATTTACAACTAAAGCTGCTACGCCCATGCTAGTAGATATAATTCCAGTCAGCCAATGCAACATTTATATCATGTTTTATAAGTACCTGAATATCCGAAGCATCACTACCACTGCTCATTTCCTTCACTTATTTCGTTTACTTCTTGTATGAGGTAAGAGGAAGCTTACTCCTCTTCCCTCATACAAGCATTACCTACATCCTATTGCCTCCCCCCGTTCGCGTGCCTCCTCCAGTTTATACTTCATACTTTAAGTTTGCAATTCTTTTCACTAATTTTAGATGTTTTTTCGGCAAACTGCTAGAGCACTCACAAAGAACCTAAGCTAGGTCGGTTACAAGCCCTCATACTGCCACAAGTCTGATTATAAGTCCATCGAAACTTAACTATGTTACTTAAAAAACTATAGTAATTAAGCTATTGTTACCTGGAACAGAGACCCTCAGTCCTCTTGGATATAACGCTTCGAGTTTTAATTTTATATCATTTGACTCCTCCTTAGCATCACAACACATGAAGAAAACTATGAACAATGTGACAACTGAAGTAACTGCCATCGCGTCCGAACTTACGCCAGACGGTCAGAACACTGAGTGTGAATAACCAACAAATTATCGACATGTTACGTACATTAGGCCTTGAATTTATAATTATGATATATATTTTTGTATATTAATCAAGTTATATATACGTTAATATTATATATACGTTATATACGTTAAACTGTTATGATGTATCAGATTGCTACTCTATTTTATTATATCTTAGCAATCTTAATTGTTACATCCATTTACAGATCCTTATTTATGTAGCGTAGTGGCGCTAGTGTCGTTAAAACTTATTTATACTCAATTCTACAACATTTTATTGTATCAACCGAACGTATCTTATTTCACTCTTAGGCCAGGACCGATTATTTTTAGAACCAAAAAAGAGATAGTAGGATGAAGCCCATTGGAAATGGAAGATATATAAGAAAAATGAAACAAAATCCTTGAGTTTAAAATGTTAAATCGTCGTCGTCGTTGTCGTCGTCGTACGTCGTCATTGTCGCCGTCATCGTCGACGATAAAATAAATGTTGCAATGAAATACATGATGGCATGTGTCCTCAGCTTGTTGTTGTTGCCATTTTACGGAAAGCGTTACAGACACAACAAGTAGCCACAGTTGGAGACTATTGCTGATATATTTATGTGGTAGGGAATAACGAGGTCCAAGAGTTACAGGAGACAATAAAAACGTCAATACATACAATTTTATGTAAAGATTTTTTCATGTTAACTTTTAACTCACGCTTGTTTTCTATTAGGTTGGTGAAATTTCCCGGTCGATCCGGCCAACTCATGCAATAGATGTGTTGCATGAGTTGGCCGGTTGGCCGGTTGGGGCATGTATTGCTGGCTCTACAAGGGTTAGGAAAGAAAACATGTTTTGTTTTAAAGTCAGAGCAAGTTTACTTCCAATAATCCTTTGACATATATGACATTATTTGAATGGTAAATATTTTTCTGACAAAACACGCTCTTATGATGAAAGGGAAGACAACACAGATAGAAGCTCGGTCGCCCAGGTAATTACACACGGGTACTTCTATGATGTGCTATGTAAATCTATAATATTTATATTCTAAATTTAAATTCCTCTGAATATCGTTCAGTAGAAGATTTCTATAGGAGCACGAATTTATCGTTATTTCTATTCAACGCTCCTGATCTGTATACCAGACGATGCTAGGAACATTTGTACACTTGCTTACTTTTATATTTTCAAAAGGCGTATACTCGAACGTAATCGATTCTCATATGGGCGTCAGACCAAGTATCCATCCAATAATCCTTTGCCGACCAGAAGTTTAACATAGCTTTCCGAGCCCCATTCCTCCAGGGTTTAAAATAAACATCCTCGAAGTCGTTGATGCCACCAAGTCGAAGACCAAGGCTGATATAAAACTGTAAAATTATATTAAAGTAAATTTAGTCTTTCATACCACATGTAGACACACACAGCAAACACTTTTGAATTTATAAGTTCCTACGTACATTTTATTGACATTTCTACGTGCCTATACAAAAGAAGAATTTAACTCGATACTAATTTACTTTACCAATATTGCTTATCGTAAAGTCCGAATTCAAAAGTCTTTCTTCATTTACGCCTTCTATTACATCTAATTTATAATTGACAAGAACTACCGTTTGATCTAGCGGCGCCATAACCGTTCCCTTATTCCAATGCCAGGCGTGTGCTACGCCATTCTGACTTGCGCTGTTATTAAACCCTAGTCCAGGATCCACAGTACCATACAAGTCTCCGTCAACGTAAAACTCCAGACCATCTGAAACATGCTTATTTAATCAATATTACGGGTATTTGACGTAAAAACCTGTTCACTTACACAAAACATCATCATCATCATCAATGCCCATAAGATCCTGTGATCCATTAGTGCAATTTCAATACCTTTGTTGTTCAGGCCACGCATTCGATAATAGAAGAGACAGCTCGTGGCGCTTACCCGGGAGAGGCGAGGAAAGTATTATACAGTAAAAAATGCTTCACAGCTATCGTATTGGTTCACTCTAATTTGGTCAGCATTTTTTTGATTTTTTCACCTATTGTTAGTGGTCGTTTTCTTAAATTTTATTCGCTTTACATTACCTGGCTTCCATATTAGGCTATAATTATGAAAATCACTGCTCCAACTATTTAATGCAATTTTCTTCTTCATATGGAACGATCTGTAAGGTTCCAAATTGTACATAATTGGTCCTCCATACAGTTTCTTGGCGTAAATGGCATTTCCTTTGGCAAATGCTATCCTAATGAGCCCAGAGCTGTAGTCGGTGTTACCGTAAACATTGTCCCGAGGTTCAAGGTTAATTTCTGTAAAAAAAATCAGTATTAATTCTCCGGTATAAAACGTTTTATTATTATTTTCTTAACAATTAAAAGGATTTTATAAGTTGTAACAATTTGTTGATGCCAGTAAAATGTTTTTACTTTCGTCAGCCTTTGTTGAACGTAATATATGTCACTAGACTTTCTTCTCGTGGACATAAAGGTGCGTCCAAATCCGACGAATGCGCCGTGAATGTGCTGCCCGTGAGCCGTTCCGGATCTGATCGCGTACTGCGTGCGCACCGCAGAACGCGATCAGATCCGGTGATTCGGGCGTGGTTGAGAAACACACATCCAACAAAACTCACAGACAGTTCACACGTGGAGAGAACGAAATGTAATGCGTAATTTTCGTTTAAATCTTGTTAGATTTACGACAGCTTTTTAAGAGCTAATTCTATATGATATAACTTATCTTCCGGTTATGCAGAGATTTTTTACAAATTGCGCACTAATGTACCACATAAGACGTATCAAAGATAATATTTACCCGGCAACAGCCAGTCCCCGCTGGGAAGCTTAGCCCGAATTTCAATTCTACCGTATTTGAAGTTAAATGTATTTTTGCTTGTTACTTTTCCTGTAGCCACCGGTGGCACGATTTGCGCTCCAGACGCTGTTCTAGAACATTCCCAAGTGCCGATCATGCCAGTGCATCTGCAATGATAATAAAAACTGAAAACGTTTCGTATAGATTTCACACGATCTTTTAGATAAAAACAACCCATAGTAATATAATAATTCAGCCCTTTTTAGTATGTTTCTTCACTGCAGACACAGGCGTCCCCTACGAGAAAGGGACAGGCCGTAATCCACAAGGCTGGCCCAGTGTTGGTTGGTGGATGTCACATGTGATAGAATTTGGTTATGCTAAGGCATGCCGATAGCCATTGGATGTTTTTGTTCACCATTTTTGAACAGTTGTGATGAAATAAATTACACAAAGTAAAGTGCCTGTCTGAGTTCAAACCCGCGACCTACGCAACAGTACGCAACAGTACGCAAGTCGAGACCGGGGGATAAACCACCAATACTTGCTTTTCACACCACAGGTCGTGGGTTCGATTCCCACCCAGGACAGACATTTGTGTACAAGAACATGTCTGTTTGTCCTGAGTCTGCGTGTAATTATCTATTCAAGTATGTATTTACAAAAGAAAAGTAGTGTATGTAGTATATGACTTACCTGGTTCCCATAGTACAAACTCTGCTTATTTTGAGACGAGCTCAGATAGCCGTGTGTGACTAATCCCGAAAAAAAATATCGATCTCAATGAATCGATTACCGGAAGGAACAGATGAGAGCTTAAGTCCGATCACTGGAGCAAACCTACAGCCACACTTAGCTTGTCGATTACTTCGTCTTCAGATCTGACTTGATTCTTTCTAGACTTGATTATTGAATTAAACTTACTCTTTACTTAGATCCAAGGCCTCATTCAATATTCCCTCGTGATACTTTGACTCGAGCAGCATAGGAGATATGACCAATAAGCCGTTTTCAAGGCGTAGCGTTTCATCTGCCAAATATACGTTGAACGGATAATCCTTAAAAAAACACACGAAAAAATTACTTATTCCCTAAAAGAGCCTAGGATTAAGATTCCTTAATTTTTCAAGATTGTAACTTTTTCCTTGAAAATATGCACGAAATGCCTACGTTTATCCTATAAATAATTATTAATACTAATTCTCTGCTTAATGTGTTGGGTACAAAATGCGCATATTTCAGCGCTCTGATGGTGTATATTTTCTCTGTTGATGTATTTTCCGGATTCGATTACTTAATACAGATTCCCCAGTCGATCTTTTTGTTCCACATTTATGTTTTCGAAAACAAAGCAGAAGGCTAAGAATGGCGTTTAGGAAAAATCTATATCTAAAGAAAATAATTACCGGTCCTTGAGGAAACATAACCTCGGGCATCCAGTTTGATAACTCTTTGATGTTTCCGTTCTCGAAATCTTCGCTAAATAGTAAATCGCCTTTGCAGATACGAGTGCGTCCAAGCACGGCGGTCTGTGACTGCAGACATGTTGGAGGGGGTGGTGTTGTTACTGACGGTAGCACAACACGCTCGGTGGTCACAGGCAGTGGCAGCGTTGTCGCCTTGCTTAAATCCACGGGAGTGCCATCTTCGTTTACGAATTCTTAACAAGACGAGTTTTTGTTATAATGCATATGAAATATTAAAAATTACTCATACAGTGGTTAAAATTATTTAAACTTTCGTGAGACATATTTTAACACACTAATTAAAACGGCTTTACTCACGCGTGGTTCGGTGTATGTACCGACTAGTTTCGAGCCCTTCGGGGACTCTTCCTCAGGGTGAGTGGGGCTGGCATAAGTTCGCGGTCGCGGCGCGCCTCGCACTGCGCGCCTGCGCTCGTAGGGCGCGACTGGAGAAGTCGGGGGGCGCGGGGTGCGCCGGCGATGACGACGAGGACGATACCGAAGCGTTGGTGTTATTACAGGACATGTTTGGGTTTTCGGGGGCACAAAAAGTACTGACAACGTCAATTTCGTCTTCAATACTGTCGTTGATGTGTCGCGCCGCGTTCAATAAGACGGGTTCTCATGTAGGTGGCAGAGCCCACCCCTGTCTCGATTAAAATTAGGTCGATGGCCGATTTCTATGGCTTCGAGTAGTTTACGGGACACATAATTCCTCTCGCGAGCCAAGACTTTTACCTTGTCGAACCTAATATAATGAGAGCTACCGGAGTTAATGGCGTGCTCCGCCACTGCCGAGGTGTTGCTGTCTAGCTTACGCATGCTGCGGATGTGCTCAGAGAGCCTCAACTTTATATTGCGCCCCGTTTCCCCAACATAACTTTTGCCGCAGTCGCACGGAATTTCGTAGACACCAGGACTATCTAGGGGGTCCCGGTCCTTCGGTGATCGAAGGAGTTGCCTGATCTGTGTCATGGGGCGGAAAATTGTCCTGATGCAAAATCTTCGGCGTAACAGGTGTCCAATTTTATCCGTAACCCCACGCATAAACGGTAAATATACCGGGACCCGTTCCACAATCTGAGGCCGTAGTTTGCTGGTCGTGTTTGCGGATTCACACCACCATCCGTCCCACCTGTCCTCAGTGCCACGCGCTCTCATAAATCGCGCACTGCGTTTATGCGATAATCAATTTCTTGAGGCCGAATTGACGCATGTACGGCAAGTGTTAGAGTGCAATGGCTACAACTGGCGACAGAGTTACCGACTAGCAAACACGACCAGCAAACTACGGCCTCAGATTGTCGAACGGGTCCCGGTATATTTACCGTTTATGCGTGGGGTTACGGATAAAATTGGACACCTGTTACGCCGAAGATTTTGCATCAGGACAATTTTCCGCCCCATGACACAGATCAGGCAACTCCTTCGATCACCGAAGGACCGGGACCCCCTAGATAGTCCTGGTGTCTACGAAATTCCGTGCGACTGCGGCCAAAGTTATGTTGGGGAAACGGGGCGCAATATAAAGTTGAGGCTCTCTGAGCACATCCGCAGCATGCGTAAGCTAGACAGCAACACCTCGGCAGTGGCGGAGCACGCCATTAACTCCGGTAGCTCTCATTATATTAGGTTCGACAAGGTAAAAGTCTTGGCTCGCCAGAGGAATTATGTGTCCCGTAAACTACTCGAAGCCATAGAAATCGGCCGTCGACCTAATTTTAATCGAGACAGGGGGTGGGCTCTGCCACCTACATGGGAACCCGTCTTATTGAACGCGGCGCGACACATCAACGACAGTATTGAAGACGAAATTGACGTTGTCAGTACTTTTTGTGCCCCCGAAAACCCAAACATGTCCTGTAATAACACCAACGCTTCGGTATCGTCCTCGTCGTCATCGCCGGCGCACCCCGCGCCCCCCGCCCTCTCCAGTCGCGCCCTACGAGCGCAGGCGCGCCGCGACCGCGAACTAATGCCAGCCCCACTCACCCTGAGGAAGAGTCCCCGAAGGGCTCGAAACTAGTCGGTACATACACCGAACCACGCGTGAGTAAAGCCGTTTTAATTAGTGTCATACAGTGGTTTTTAGTTTAACTTTTAATCAAGTAGTTGGCAAACGAGAAACTCGATATAAACCCGGATTAGTACTTCCGTAAAGCATGAGCTAGGTCCTGCAATCGACCCGGCACTACACGTAGTTATTGAATCACTGCCGGCTAGGTCGAGAGGATAACGTAGGTTCTGGGCATGCCTGCGTCACCTAAATTGAGTCTCAGGCGATGCAACGTCTGTGGAGAGGGCACTACAACCACTTCAGGTATACTGAGTGGAAAACAACACGGCAGTGGCAGTGACCGATTATAAGTCAGCGCAAATAGGCGAAGGTGTGGACGCCAGGGGTCATTCTCGACAGTGATACGGCACCGTAGACCCACTGACACGTTACCGCCCGCTTCAATCCGGGCTGCCCCCGGGCAATTAGGTACGTGTTCGCTTGTTCGGTGCTGTCTTGTCTCCTCTGGTTGTAGGGGACACTGGCTAACAACCAGACAGATGGTGTCATTAATTTAATCACCCGCCGCTACAAAGAATAAGAAAAACAATTTTAGACTTTCAATTCCATGCGTTTAGGATCATGGAATGGCCGTACAATGAGGACAGGCTTCCCGCACACCAGTGGAAACCCAAATTGCGATCAACAACTCCGCAAAACTGCTGCAATAGACAGCGAGCTATAAGGGCTCAACGTAATGATTGCAGCACTGCAAGAAACCCGACTTTCTGACGAAGTTTCTATACAGGAACCAAGCTTCACTTTTTTCTGGTAAGGAAAGGACTCATCAGCTGTTCGCGAACTCGGGATACGGTTTGCAATAAGAAACGAACTTTTGCATTCCATAGGAAATCCGAGAGCGGTGTCAGAACGTATTGTGGTCATTCGCCTTAACACTGATTGCGGATTCATCACTCTTATCGCAGCATACGCTCCAACGATAAACTCGTCGCCTAAATCAAAAGATAGTTTTTACCAACAACTGGCAGAAACCATCCAAAAAGTCCGCCGAGGTGACCACCATGTTATTTTAGGGGATTTTAATGCACGTGTAGGTCAAGATAAATCTTCTTGGCCCGATTATATTGGTGATCACGGTATTGGTAAACAAAATGAAAATGGACAGAGGGTTCTAGAGTTTTGTTCTAGAAACCAGCTTGGTAGTAACCTCTGTTCAATTAACACCACAAAAGATTCATTCGTCCAAACCTCATGGCAATAGAAGATTAAACCGTCCATCCCCGAACAGTAATATAGAGACTGTGACCACTTTTTCAAAATCGGTCCGGAGCGAGATAGCTACGTGGGATCCAAGCGTATCGGCTGTTTCAGAATGGGACCAGGTTAAACGTTTGTTAACAGAAGCACTGCGGCAAAAGCTTTTAGTTATCAACACAGTTAGCTAAAAATGACTGGTTTAATATTAACCTCTTCGAACTGCAACCACTACTTGATGTGAAACGTAAAACTGAGAAAAACACCGTTTCAATCCATCACATGCTACAAAAGCCGAACTATCAACAGCAAAGGCAGATCTACAACGAACTGCACGCAAATTTTGCAAATGCCTATTGGTCAGAAATCTGCAGCAGCATCCAACTTTGTACCTCTGAACTTGTATGCGGGTATTAGAAGAGCGTTAGGCCCTATTCCCAAAAAGACGGCTCCATTGAAAGAAGTCGATGGAACTGTCATCACTGAAAGTAACAGGCAACTTAATCGATGTAAAAGTCCAGGTAATGACTGCACACTGGTAGATACAGTAAAGTTAAAACGTGTTGCCCCCATTCTATATAACTTTTTTGCGAAATGCTGGACTGAGAGTTTTGTGCCTCAGGAAATGCGTGATGCCAACACAGTCACTCTTTACAAAGGCAAAGGCGATCCTGGAGATTGCAATTTTGCCGTATCATCTTGGTCAAACTCCAGAAGCTCGCAGATCGCATCTATCCAGAGTCACAATGCGGTTTTCAGGCCCAGCGTTCGACAACTGATGAAGAGGTGTACGTCAAGGCTGCGTTCTTGGACCTACCCTATTCGGAATCTTTTTCTCAGTCATAATGAAACTTGCTTTCGGCGATTCTCAACGGGATATATATACATCTGCACACTAGTGCTGACTGCAAACTTTTTAACATCTCGCTCTTTAAGTCTAAAAGACACCGCAAGGACCTATTTGCCGACAGTCCCTTGTTTGCTGATGATGCAGCCTTTGTCGCGCGCTCCCTTGGAGAGCTACAGGCAATGATTAACAAGTTCGCAGAAGCATGTAAGTTATTTTCAATGTCCATCAATGCCAATTATTCAGTAATTATGTATATTAATCAGTAATTATGGCGCAAGGGTGTACAAAAATTCCGACAATACTGTTAAGTAGTAAACCCTTGGAAGTAGTTGAATCGTTTTGCTACCTGGGATTAACCGTGACGAGCAATCTCTCGCTTGATACAGAAATCAGTACCCGCATCAGTACACAATGTTCGGGAAGCTTAGTATAAGTGTTTGGGATAAAAAAAACACCCGACTACAAATACAAAGACAATCGTGTACCAAACATGTGCCTTGAGTGTGCTCTTGTACGGAGCTGAGACCTGGATATCGTATGCAAGGCAAGAGAGACCACTGAATTCATTCCACATGCATTTTCTTCGCAGCATTCTAGGCATCTCCTGGAATGATAAAGTGACAAACGAGAAAGTGCTCGAACTTACGAAAATGCATAGCGTGACTGCTCTGTTAAAAACAACAACAGAAAAAATTACGCTATGCCACGTTCATCGTATGGAGCCCTCGCGTTTGCCTAGAAAAGTTCGTTTAGGACAAATAGCTAATGCCAAGCGTCCGGTGGGCCATCCACTGTTGAGGTTCAAGGACCAAAAACCAACCAACGTTTAAATACCAACGTTTTAAGACTATTTGCAGTCCACTATTTAAAATGTCGATTCTAGAAATTAAAAGGTTGTTTGTATTCGTCTTAGATTAAGATAAGGAGTCCAAAAGCAGAAAAACACATGTTTTTGATGTGATGAAACATTTTGACAACAACTGCCATGTAATAAATAGTAAAAGGAACTTTTTGGGTAATGACGTAATCGGTATCTACCTCGTGTTGAGCTTCGGATTGAGATTCCTACCAATTTATATGAAAATAACAATAATCCGCGCGCATTAAGAATGGGATGGTACCAAGTAAAATAAAATCTAAAACGACAGTTCCCGAGCGAAGCAGCGTTAGTTAACCTAGTGTTAACAAAAAAAGTTGTAACTACCCCTTTAGTTTGACTTGCGAGTACGAAGTTACATCCCATTCTGTTCGCTCGCGGACTGTAATAAACATTGTCTTACCGGTAACAGTCCACTCTTTATTAACTTGTACATACTGTGCGATGGTATTGCCCTTGGTAACAGCGTCCCAGTAATAAATTTTGTCACCGAGCTTCAGCTCTGCATTCGGATCGGTAAACGTCCAACTGCCGTTTTTATAATCGGTTGTTTCTTTATTCCAGTGCTTTCCTCTCTCAATACCTCTTACCTTCATGTTCAGGTTGCCGTTAAAAGAGAATCGGGTATAGCCATCGTCTAAAATTATAATAATTATACACAAGTCAATAGTATTAACTGTTGACACAAAATCTTTACTTTGGAACATAATAAAATTAGAGTATATAAAGCCATAGACCATTCGTTGCGATTTTTTCTGTTCAATTATATAATAAGTCATTTAGGCCAATTTCGGAGACACGACACTAGCTTTCTGCCGTCGATATGTGATAACCCAGGGAAAGGTCAGACAAACAAAATACTGATGTAGTATGGGTTTTTTCGTTAGTGCGTATTTTTAGATGTAAGATCCAAATCATCACTGTTGGATCATCATCATCATCACTCTTATTCTATATGACGTATGTTTAGTTGTACGATGTGCATACTTTATTGTCGACATTATCTTCTATCTTGACATTGTGATAAAATTATTTTAAATAAAATCTATTACAACGATGGTGTTGGATGTAATTACCAGCCGATTCTATATGTATGTCATGTTTTAAATATTCATCACAGGATCTGGACATTCAGCCAAAATACTCAATGTCATAGGCAACACTACTTTAGCTTATTTTCTTAACTTTCTTCACAAGTGAAGGAAATAACTCGTTGAGTTCAAGTTCAGTTTCGTTTTCGTTATCTTCTACGTATATATATAAGGTGACGTGAACTATAATCCCCTTTTTGCCATTGCTTATTCTTAGTTCCTCTCGCTGTTTTTTACGAAAGTTTGCAATTCTTTTGGCTTTTGTGTTTGGCTGTAAAATTATAGACCATTTATATCTAAGCTCTGATACTGGTATATATCTAATGCAGCTGCTCGTTGGTTAGAAGCCCCTCGCTCAGACAATGCCACAACTTACATCAGAACTCCGATTCCTTCCTAACTTCTCTTTCTTACTTACAATGAAAACGATAGTAATAAATAACCACAGTTACCTGGCATAGACACCCTCAGCCCTTTAGGATATAATGCTTCGAGCTTTACTTCTGGAATAGGTTTATTTGAAACATAATTAGCCCGAGCACCACAATACAGGAGAAAAACTATTAACAATGTGAGAACAGAAGTATCCGCCATTACGTCCGAACTTACACCCGATCGTTCAGTATACTGAATGGTAATAAAAAAATAATAATGATTATGCGACGAGACTACTGCACATGCGCAAGGACGGGCTTGTTTCTTTTATCTCTTTCATGCAAGCAGAAGAAAAAAATATTTTTTTGCATATCTGGTGTCTCCATCCGGATGCATCAAGTGAGGCCATGACCGAACATTGTGACAGCGTATGCAGTTCGAAGGACATACCAAGTCGAAAAAAATAATGCGAAAAATAAAAGTGAACTCCGATCATAAAAGACGAATAGTCTTTTAGGTAGGGAAGGGTAAGTAGGGAATGAACAGTAAATGGTTTCTTCTTAGCAAAGGTTGGGAAGGGGAAGAGGACTAGAATTAAGCCTTCAGTACCTCACTCATCACACGAAACGCAGAATACTCTACTTCACGCCTGTCTTCTGCGAGGGCGTGGTATTTTACCGGTCGAGCCGGCCAGTTCGTGCAACAGATGTTGTTGCGGTCTCTACCACTGTTAAATTCATCATTCTGTGGTGTAGTTTACATTCCTCCTAAATCCAATATGCTTTTATTTAACATATTACAAGCTATGTGTAGTGATTATGATAAACCGTGAGTGATTGGTGGTTTCAACATGCCTTCAACACCCAAGAAATTGACGACCTCAATAGAGCCTCCGAACGAGTGGATCTCGAAATAAATATGGATAAGACGAAAGTTATTTCGAACATCCATGTTCTACCCACTCCGATAACCATCGTCTACCTAGGACACACTGTCCAGTTAGGTAGGTCCTCTTACTTCGAGAAGGAGGTCAATCGCCGAATTCAACTCGGATAAGCAGTGTTCGGGAAGCTGCAAGATATCCTCTTACCACAACATTACCGCTCCATTTTCTCAAGACGAGCCAGCCAGTTCTACGGTACTGAGACGTGGCATCTCCCTGCGGACACCATTAGGTGGCTCAAGGTCACACAAAGGGTAATGGAGAGAGCAATGCTCGGAGTATCTGCGAGAGCACATCATGAATGAGCGATCCGCTGTTGAATCAAGGTAACCGCCATTGGTACTTAACAGTAACGCACAGGTAACTCAAAGGAATTTCTTCTATATAGACGGGAAAAAGGATATTTCCTTATCCCATCCCGCCCCAAAATCCCTTTCTTCGACCTCCATCCTGTCTTTATTAGGAAAATAAAGGAATGGGACAAGGACTAAAATGAGGCGTCCGGCACTTCACTCATCAGACGAAATGCAGAATACTTCTACTTTACGCCTATCTTCTGTGAGGTCGTGGTATTTCCCCAGTCGACAGCGCCGACAGAGCCGGCGCCTTCATACAGCAGATTTTATTCCAGGCTCTCCAACGATTAGAAATAAAACTTATTTAATAAATAAATTAAATTAAAAGTTTTGTTTTTGTTTTAATGTTTTATTACAATTAAATGGTTTATTCAATGACTTAACCTGTCGCTTTATGACATTATTCGAATGTTAAATATTTTTATGAAAAAACCCGCTCTTACGATGGAAGACACGCCAACACAGAATTAGGAGCACGCATTAATCTTTATTTCTTTTGAACACTCTGTATTTGAACTATGCTAAACGATACTAGGAACATTTGTACACTTGTTAACTTTTATATTTTCAAAGGGCGTATACTCGGACGTAATCGATTTTCATATCGGCGTCATCCCAAGTTTCCTTCCAATTATCCTTTTCCCGCCAGAAGTTTAACATGGCTTTCCGAGCCCCATTCCTCCAGGGTTTAAAATAAACATCCTCGAAGTCGTTGATGCCACCAACTCGAAGACCAAGGCTGATATAAAACTGTAAAATTATATTAAAGTAAATTTAGTCTTACATACTACATGTAGACACACACAGCAAACACTTTTGTATTTTTAATTTCCTAGAGATATTTCCTAAATATTTTTACTTTGTCCAAAGAAACGAAGCATACTTTCGTATCAAAACCGTTCATAAATTATGTCTGTTGTTAGTGCCTAATTGCACATATGAATTTAAACATAAAAACATGATAATATGAAAAGACACTAGCATAATAAATGTATATTACAGTAGGTTGTATGTATTATAAGATAGTGAGGTGCTGGAAGGAATCATTGCAGCATATATACCACGATGACGCGACGCTGTTATACAGCGGGCTCGGTGGGCCGGTGGCAACCCGGAATAATAATGTGAGATTGTAAATTATAAAGTACTAGCTGATCCCGATACTTCGTCCGCGTTGAGTTGAGTGAATAAATGAGTGAATGAATGTATTAGGGAATTAATGAATAAGTAAATGAATGAGTGATTGAATTAGTGAATTAATAAGTGAATGAATGAATGATGAATGAGTGAATGAATGAGCGAGTGAATTAATTAATTAACGAATGAATACATCTGTGAAAAAGAAAATCAAATATGTCCCACGGGAACTGTACATTAATCCGGGATAGACAGTAGCCTATGTACTATTCCAGACTATAATCTGTCTCGGTGCCAAATTTCATCCAGAACCGCTCAGCCGTTTCGGCGTTAAAGAGTAACAAACATCCATCCAAACTTTCGCATTTATATTATGGTATAAGATATACATATTTACCAATAATGAGACATCATTCAGTATAAATGATTTCTGTGTACATCAGATCTTACTAGATTCATCTAGATAGCAAGCACAAGGATTTGTTTATCAATTAATTTAGATTTTACTATTCTGCTTAATGATTTAATATTCCTTGCACAGTCAGGGTACGAAAAACTTTATCAGTTTTCAAATTCATCCCTTATTAAGTCGTAGACACTTACGACATTATAGACTAAACACACAATTACAAGTAAAATTATATTCTGTTGATATGACAACCAGTATCAAAACAGTAAACACGACATCCCTGGTGCAATCAAATATCGAATTTAAGGTGACGAACCTTTTTTTAATGCTACTAATTATTCTACATTCTAATTTATTCTACAAGCATTGCTTATCGTATAATCCCATAACTAAAATCAACTTAGTCTTTCTTCATTTAGAGTCTCTATTAACATTTCGTTCACTCAATTTTCAGGCAGTTTTATCGTAATAAGTATTAATAACAAGAACTACCATTTGATCTAGCGGCGCCATAACTGTTCCCTTATTCCAATTCCAGGCGTGAACTACTCCATTCTGACTTGCGCTGTTATTAAACCCTAGTCCAGGATCCACAGTACCATACAAGTCTCCGTCAACGTAAAACTCCAGACCATCTGAAACAGAAATTCTTGTTTAATATAATTAGTTAACTTAAGAGCAATTTTAAATGTAACATTAACTGAATTAGCTTCATATTCTTATAGCTTAATAGAGTCTTCATATGTTTCATTTTGTCTAAAATACTCTAACCACTCCTTTACTATTTTCTTCTTTTTAGAATTATAAAAATAAAGAACCATGATTAGTTCTTCTTTTTCCTATCTACGGTATTTAGATACGGTAGGGCGTGATGTGTGAAGTGAGACACAGACGTTGTAAAAATGCCAAAGATTTATTTCGTACACTCAACAGAGTACAAGTTAGCAATAATTACCAAGAACTATACAACCGATCCGTCCCACAAAGGTAGGAAGTAGTTGGTTAGTTGTTGGAAAAGGAAAACGATCAAATTATTCATTCATTGTTCTATATGCCATTTTGTTCGCAATTTGGTGACAGTTTATAACATGGCTAGTCCGATAACAATTTTTTATTCGCTTTACATTACCTGGCTTCCATATTAGGCTATAATTATGAAAATCACTGCTCCATCTTTTTAATCCGATTTTCTTCTTCATATGGAACGATCTGTAAGGTTCCAAATTGTACATAATTGGTCCTCCGTACAATTTCTTGGCGTACACAGTATTTCCTTTAGCGAAGGCTATCCTAATGAGCCCAGAGCCGTAGTTAGTGTTACCATAAACATTATACAGAGGTTCAAGATTTATTTCTGAAAACAGTTTAAGTATGAATTCTGAGGTGCCAAGCGTTTAAAAGGATTTTATTAGTTAACAAGCTGAACTCCGCGGTTTCACCCGACGTGCAATTTAATCTACCCGGCAATTGTCCAGCCATAGTATCTTACATTGGATTCAATTTATTTCTCCATAAAAACTTTCATCCCCTACCTGAAGCCTTTAGGGGATGAATTTAGACAAATGCTTTCTTAGTACTACCCTTCTTAACCTACCTTCTAACAGAAAATTCTGTGCAAATTTTCAAGTATCTAGTGAGAGTAGTTAGACCTGTGCATTGATATATAAGTCTTTAAGATATATTTGTTCTTTAACGCAGCAAAGTACTGCAGTTTAAATCATATGGTCGTTTAAGTCTCTTTAGATTGTCACCAGAAGACCGCAAGACATTGTACAACTAAAAGCTGTTTAATAACTTATTCTATATGATTTGTTTCCTCGGTTATGCCGAGATTGCTTTACAAATTGTGCACGACTGTACCACATAAGACATATCAAGAATAATATTTACCCGGCAACAGCCAGTCCCCGCTTGGAAATTTGGCGCGAATTTCAACTCTACCGTATTTGAAATTAAATGTATTTTTGCTTGTTATTTTTCCTGTAGCAACCGGCGGCAAGATCTGTGCTCCAGACGCTGTTCTAGAACATTCCCCTGAGTCAATTATGCCGGTGCAACTGCAACAATAATTAAGAATTAAACATATTTTTATGGATTTCACAAAATATTCTAGACAAAAAACATCACAATTTCATTTTAAGATACGTAACGCCAATGTATATTGTACGTAACACTTCCTAGTAAAAAATATTAAAAAAAAAACATTATTTTATTTAAATCATAATCGATCTGGATCGATTTTTTGTGATTCTGTGCATTTCGGTAGTGATCTTACGTAGATACAAGCCAAGATAATTAACGCGATGGGTGGAAGAATTGGTGCAGGGACCACATATCGTCATATAAATTTTAATTGTTACATTCAAAGGAAGTGTTTAATTGAACTTACTTTTTGCTTAAATCAAAAGCCTCATTCAATATTCCCTCGTGATACTTTGACTCGAGCAGTATTGGAGATATGAGCAATAAGCCGTTTTCAAGGCGTAGCGTTTCATCTGCCAAATATACGTTGAATGGAAAATCCTTAAAAATAAAGAAATGAATTACATACATTCATTTGTTTTATACAGTGTTCAAAAGTTATTACACAAAATTTCTTATTGCACAGAGAAAGTCAAGACACAAAGTAACCGCAGCAATGGAAAACTTGAACAAGACTATGAGACTATGACTACAAGACATTTACAATGACCTAGGTACATTTACAATTACCGAGGTACATTTACAATTACCTAGGTACATTTACAATTACCTAGGTACATTTACAATTACCTAGGTACATTTACAATTGCCTAGGTACATTTACAATTGCCTAGGTACATTTACAATTACCTAGGTACATTTACAATTGCCTAGGTACATTTACAATTACCTAGGTACATTTACAATTACCTAGGTACATTTACAATTACCTAGGTACATTTCACTGACTCACGATATAAGAGCATACAATCACTAACAATGTGGAAGAGTCCAACTTACAAGATTCTAGAGCACACTTGACATCAAAACCAGAATAGCAATCACAATGAAAGCTTTTAAGGAAGAGAAAACAACTGTTTATATTCAACTGATTATAGATAGTGTATAACTGGAGCATAGCATTATATGGAAGCGAAACATGGCGAGCAAGCGAAACCGACAAGAGCGGAAGATGCTCTTAAATTAATGACGATCATTTGACTATTGCTGGAAAATATTATGCGTCGAAAAGCCTACATTCATCCTCTTAAAGATTCTCCGCTTAACGCGTCCAGGTACGCCCCATACATACCCTAATAAGTCTGCTTCAAACAAAAATAGGACAAGGTTAATAGGGTATGGTAGGGTGCAACTACAACATAAACACGTCCACGCATACAAACCTATTCCAATTACCTGAATCACCTCACCACCACCTCCCTTTACCGCCATAACACAGGCCACGTTGTGTCTAGAGCAGACAAGATTTCTTTCTTGGTCAGCGCCGAAGCAGTGTACACAGTGCATATGTAGAAACGACACGAATTCTTGTCTTGTTTGCTTATTCTCCGTTTTATACTTTCGGTACTAGTCGGTCTTTTCGTAATTAAGTTAAAGACTAAAAGCATGGTGGAGGTTTGAAAAAGAAAATAATTACCGGTCCTTGAGGAAACATAACTTCAGGCGTCCAGCTAGATAACTCTTTAACGTTGTCGTTCTCGAAATCTTCGCTGAATAGTAACTCGCCTTTGCAGATACGAGGGTGTCCTAAAACCGTAGTCGGTGTCTGCTGACATCTTGGTGGGGGCAATACGGCATATGCCACCCCGCTATGTATACCGTTCCCTGTTGTCACTGACGATGGCACAACACGCTCGGTGGTCGCAGGCTGTGGCACTGTTGTTTTTCTGCTCAAGGGGACACTTGACAGATCCACGGGACTGCCATGTTCATTTACGAATTCTAAACATAGAGAATTTTCTCTTTTTATTATAATGCAAGATATATTAAAAATTAACTCCTACATTATTATATTTATATTAAAATATCTGTATGTATTTCATTTCCTTAAGCGGACAGATCTTAAAAGTTAAATACCTCTTAATTTTGTCTTACAGTGTAGATTGAAAATTTTACAAATACAAATGTATGTTACTAATGTAAATACTAAAACATAGGTTCGTATTTGTAAAATTATTAACACTCCCATTTACTCAATGATGATTATCAAGAGAGAGTACTTCCATACCGCCTAGAAGGCTAAGATTTGATACGTCGGCAAAGAATGGCGTAAAAACGACGGAAAAATTAATGAATTTAGAAGGAAAAAATATCTTACCGGTAACAGTCCACACTCTAGTAGGTTGTATGAAGGCACCGTTCTTGAAAACCATGGCCACGTAATCAATTTTGTCACCCAGATTCAGTTCTGTATTCAGGTCGGTAAGTGTCCACTTGCCATTTATCCAATGGGGACTTACGTGTTCTATCTCTTTACCGTTTAGTTTGCCGCGAAAAGAGACGTCTTCCCAGCTATCATCTATAAATAATACTCTTTATAAACCAGCTTTATTTTTTTTATTTTTTTACATGATTGTGTTAAACCTTAGTTCTTTTATGCAAATTAAATAAGTCCTAGTTTTTTCTTAAAACATCAGGTATTACCCAGTAAAAGTTCTATTAAAATCAAGATTGATTAGAACAGAACAGACGGACAAACAACAATTTTAAAAATTGGTTTTTGTCCCTATACCTGCCCTGTTTTCATTTTATACGCAGGTCGGTACAACCGGGCTCCCTAGTCGATCTATCATTCGTCATTTCAATCGTCACTTTCTCGCAATCCGTCCAACGTCCACTTTTAAGCCACACTATATACAGATAAATAACATTGAAGTGCCTGTATTTATGTCTGTATGTAATATCAAAATAAATTTTCCGTACTCAATACACGTGATGTATTAACGGCACATAACAAACATACAATTTTAACATTATTGTCTGTCTGTCCGAATGTTCCGAGAAAAATCTATGAAAAAATGTTTACTATTCGTGTAAATATAAGTCTTGCAAGATAATAAGTTATGAAATATTAATTGCTCGTGATTTTTAGGTAATTTTGCCTTATTTCTCAGTATTCCGTATAGACTAGGTAATCTAATGTAATCTAGAAAAATCGATATATATGTCCTAAATCCCGAACAAAAAAAACTGTCTCCTTTCTTTACAAATATTTAAATTTAAATATTTATACTAATTATTAGTAAAACACGCGATTATAATCAAGTTTTATAAGTTCTGCGATGTGATTAATATTTTATATTTAATTCCGGCGATAACCCAGAGAAGGGTCACACTAAATGAATGATATGCGTAGGTATTTCCTAGGGTTACCAAAAATACTTTATCATAACGTATCTTACTTTATTTTTTGATTAATACACTTTGTACTGTTTTATAAAAATAAAGTATACTGTACAATACTTTATTTTGAATGTTTACTGGATTGCCCAGGACAAAACGCTTGTATCATAATTCACAAATGATTTATCGAATTTATATTTACCTACCTAGACATAAATCCTTATTTGTGACTAGTCAAAACTGTAAATAACAGATATGCCATTGAGCGTGACATTATTGCTACCGAATTATCTATATTAATTGCCTTAACGTTAAGAAATCCTGCTACATTATCTATAACTACAATTTCATAGTAACTTCTCTTTTTCACTTAAAATTAAAACGATAGGAATAATGGAATTATTACCTGGAATAGTAACCTTTAGCCCTTTTGGATATAACGCTTGGAGCTTTACGTGTAGATAATCTTTAGTATCGGCCCGGGCGTCACAATACATGAGAAAAACTATTAACAATGTGAGAACATGTGCACCCGCCATTACGTCCGAACTTACGCTGAACGCACAATACAATGAAATAACCGACTTATAATAATTATACAAAAAACAATTGTTATCATTTCGGTGATTACAAGTTTAATTCCTATAGATGTAAGTATATTATATGAACGTAGATTTTTTATTATATTGTATGTATGTACAAGCATGTCAAGTTTTTATACTTCTAAGTATAATATTTATCGTAATAATATATGTACATATGAAATTGGC
>JWHW01043156.1:32090-49139 GCA_000931545.1 Papilio glaucus
AAGGACCTAATATTATGCACAGAAAATTGTTTATATATATCAAGACGTGTAGCACGCCTGTTTTATCATCCGTAGTACCCCTAAGTATACCTACCTTGGCCGACGCCGACTCCAAAACTAAATATGATTAAAAATTGTTTTTAAACGGTTTTATTTAGCACGACCTGTACGGAATTTATTTGTTTATTTGAGTCAAAATTAGAAATTAAAATTTAAGAACCTTCCCGTTGTCAGATTGATATGAAATTTCGTACACACATTTAATTTAGATGACAATACAATTTTCAGTGCACATAAAATAAAAACGTTTAACTTAAAAGTGTTTTTTTAAGTAATTATTTAAGTTTAATTGCGTAAAAATATTCTTATTTTTAATTGCGTAAAATTGTTTTTTACTTTTTAGTGCATTTTTTGTTTTTAAATATATTTTTTTAAGACGGTTTTTATTCATTTTTAACATTTATCTGTATAGATGACAATGTAGTTAAATAATTCCTGTCGCACAGAACGTATATTATAACGAAGTTATAAAATAAAATTTGTTATGAAAATGTATGTGTTGCAATGAAATACAAGATGGCATGTTTCCTCAACATGTCTTCTCTAAGAAGGCTTTGGAGACACAATAACCAGAAGTGTCATTCCTGATACATACATACTGTACATGGCCATCAGAATAAAAAGCGATAAAAAAGAATAAGAGATAAAAAGTAATTTATTGTGAGAAATGATTTTCATTTTGGAAGGGCCTTGTCACTCTTTGCCTCTACGAGGCATCTTCGTCTGGCTTCGGCTTCTTCTATCACCGGACTGTAGTCAAAAAGGCGCTTGTGAAGCTAATCAATGTTCAGTATGCGTCCACGTTAACTTTGGCTTAGTAAAGAAATAAAACTAATTTATTAATTACATAATTTTTATTTTTATATCACATCCTCGACATTCTTTACGAATGAAGTAAGTACAATGAGTATTAATTTTCTGTGTCAATTCATCTAACATTTTCTATACGATTAAAATAAATTATGTATAAAAATGCTGAAGTTCGAGTGTCTAAATTACAACTAAAATATTAATAAACCTAGTTTCACGCTAATTGTGTGAAATTATTTAATAGTACTAACTTTTATCGGCGTCTATTTGAAGAACGAAACACGCAGTCAATATTTACAATGCGTAAACCCTGACATAGTCAACCTTCAGGTTAGCATCAAACCAAGTTGGAAACCAGCTGTTTTGGGAATTGTAAAAGTTGACAGCGGCCTTATTGTTCTTGTTCTTCCAGGGCTTTTCTGGACCGTCAGTGAAATCGTGGATTCCACCGACGCGAAGTCCAAGAGCGACGTAAAACTAAAAAAAGAAATAATAATTTTTTAGGGAGAAACAACTCCCATAGCTCTTAGAGTGTGCAGATTTCAAGACGTAGGTTGTATGATTGATTCCACGTCAGGACTAACTAGATTTTTGTCCTCTATCTGATACATACCATTTCATCGAGTGGTGCCATAACTGAGCCTTTCACCCAGAGCATGGCGTGAGGCACCGCATTCTGTCTCGCCGTGTTGAAGAACCCTTCGCCTGGGTCGACGGTTCCATACAGTTCTCCGTCAACGAACATCTCCATGCCGTCTGTTTAAATAAATTAATTTATGTATACCATTTTTTATGGTAGAAGGCGACAACTAGCACAATCAGTTTGATTACCTGATGTCGAGTGACCACCGCCAACCATCGACACACACAATAATTTAAAGAATTACGGATGCGTTGTCAGTCTCGTTTCGGCAAGAGGGGGGAATCCCATTCGTCCCTACTTTTCCTTATCTATTTATAATAAAAAAGGACTAAAATGGGTCTATGCTATGCTTCATTCATCAGACGTAACGCAAAATTATTAAAGGTTCTACTTCTTTCGCGACCGTATTCTATGAGGTCGTGGTATTCTACCGGTCGAATTGGCACATCGTGTGCAGCTGCAGTTGCTAGCTCTACCCTTGTTGTGGTCACAGTTCTGAGACGTCCCCAGACCTATTATTTCAACACTGATGTAAACGTCACTTAGTTTCGATCTATCATTTGTCACCTGGCTTCCACACGATGCTGTAGTTGTGGAAGTCCTTGTACCAACTATCGATTCCTATCTTCTCCTTCATGAGGAAGGAGCGGTACGGTTCCGAGTCGGACAGCACCGGTCCGCCCTGTAGCTTCTTCGCGAAGACCGCGTTCCCTTTCGCGAAGGCGATTCTGATCAGACCAGACTCGTAGCGTCGGTTGCCATACACGCTGTCACGTGGCTCTAATGTTATTTCTGTAAATTGATTCAATATATTAATATTTCACCTTTAGCCCAACCACTTGCCCGACACAAATCCCCATCTTACTTAACCGAAGGAACAACCCAAAACGAGGGTCCAGAAGGAGCGATCGAGCGTAGTTACAGCTCAAAGGCGAAATCGTAGAATAAATAATAGCGTATTCCTTCAGTAAAGGCCTGCATGCGACTAACTAAACTAACAAAATTTGTAATATTTGATGCTAACCGACAAAGACAGTAAGTGTTCACCACTTTTCATCGAACTCACTGTGCAATTTGATACAAATGTAACAGGATATCAGGCTACGCCGTCGTCGTCTGACATTAAAGTTACTCCAGCAGTTGGCCATCAACACTAACTGAGAATGAATATAGAAGACAGAAATTGCTTATGGATTTTATCCATATAACATTTCAAAGCTAAGGGTTTGAGTAGTCTTTGTCCACCTGGAATGTGTTACCCACATAATTACTCAAAATATTTATTTGTCAAACATTGTTCACCTGGTGTCAACCAGCTTCCACTGGGCAGCTTAGCACGAACTTCAACTCTGCCGAACTTAAAGTTGAATTTTTTCCTGGTCGTGATTTTCCCCGTGATAACTGGTGGTAGGATTTGAGCTCCCGATGCGATTTGCTTGCACTCCCTGCTGTCAATTTGGCCAGTGCATCTGATAAAACAATTAGAAGATAAAAAAACGCCAACGATAGTTTTTCCTTTTAGCCATGTAAAAATCAAAAAGTAATAAAAAAACTTGTTATGTGTTAAAAGTTCTTCTTTCAAAAGCATATTAAATCATACTTGCAATGGACAATTCATAAAAATACTCGATACGCTCTCATTTCTCATAGAAGTATGAGACTGAGACTAAAATTAGAACTCACGTGTTAGACAAATCCAGTTGTTCATTGATAAAGCCCTCATGGTATTTGGATTCAAGAAGCACCGGGGTGATAGACAAAAGCCCGCTTTCAACGCTGAGGGTACCATCTGCCATGTACACGTTGAACGGATAATCCTGAAAGGAAATTAGGTAAGTATTTATGGTAAATATTAATTTGCCAACGCACTCCCCTGACCTAGAAGTGTAAACAGCGATCACCTAGAGAATCTAGACAAATAAATTGAAATATATTATGATATTCAATTTCGGGAGTTCCTATAATTTTAAATTATATGCAGCACTTCTTACATAATAGGAAGTTACTAACCGGCTCCTGAGGGAATTTAATTTCCGGATCCCAATTAGATAAGTCTTTGATGTTATTCTTTTCAAATTCTTCATTGAAGAGCAATGCACCTTTACAAATATTAGTGCGACCTAGCACTGCGGTTGGTGACCCTTGGCAGGGCGGGGCAGCTGTTGTTGTAGTGGTCGTTTGTGGTGGAACGTACGGAGCGGTCGTTCCGGTTGGTGATACTTCTGGTGGTATAATTGGAGATAACGTCGACTGTCCATCCACTGGTGTTCCATCTTCATTCACAAACTCTGAAATTTGGTAAATGGTCAATTTATATATTTTTTTCGTTCAAAATCAAGTAATAGATTTTTTTTAATGGAAGACGGTGGCAAACGAGCAAGCGGATCGCCTGATGTTAAGTGAGCGATCTACCCATAGACATCCGCAACAAGCAAATGTGTTGCAGATGCGTTGCCTAACTTTAATGGACTGCGGAGACAGGAAAAAGGATATTTCGTTTTCCGCGTTAACCCCCTCTCCGTCCAATCCTCTTCCCGTTCCCATCCTATCCTTGTGAAGAAAGGTTGGGAAGAGAAAGAGGACTGAAATTAGGCCTCCGGCACCTCACTCATCAGACGAAACGCAGAGTACTTCTACTTCACGCCTGTTTTCTGTGATGTCGTGGTATTTCACCGGTCGAGCCGGCCCATTCGTGCAACAGATGTTGTTGTTACGGGCTCTACCAATGTTGAACGAACATCTATCTTCCGCAGTCTAAACTAACTATTATATCAAACTTACCGGTCACTTTCCATTCTCCATTGTCTTGCCTGTAACCTAATCCGTCTTTAATGACATACGTCCAAAAATATATTGTGTCACCCAGCTTCAATTTAGCATTCCTATCTCTAAATGTCCATCTGTTATTCTTTGCTTTAGTGATGTCCCTTGACCACTGTCCAGCTTCCAGGCCCTCCATTTCTTGATTGAGATTGCCGTGGAAGGCGAAGAGAGAGAAGCCATCATCTGAAATTTTATTTATTTCTTTTATAATATTTCATTACAATTAACCACCAAGCGAGACTTTTTAGTATAGTGGTTCATGAAAATACGGTGCCCGGGACTTGGAAAAACCAAATCTTGCGTAACAACACGTTCGCAATATTTATCTTAAGACGAAATGGTAGACCAGTTGCACTATCCTGTGTAGTAATGTTCAAAGATGTAGGGTGGATAAAGTTATATTTGCCAAGTATTAAAAAATCTAGTCCTAAGAAAGTTAAATGTGGTTTGCGAATATTAAGTCAAAAAGATCAAATATGGATAGGTACGAATGTAGCCGACCATTAAGGCATCATGGATTTTTGATATCGCGGCTCTGAACATAGAACGGATCAGTCAAACAATTGGCATGGATTGTTAATTTTAATAAATAAATAAAATTAAGGTCTGTAGCATCACAAATCTTACACGTAAACTTGTTCTATTATTGAAGGCCATTATATATTTTATATTGGTTATATGAACAGGTTTGTATATTTTTTACATAAATTTAAATCTTGTTTTATTTAATAATTACACGAGACGGAACGCCGTCGGCGTCACAATTAAGCGAGAAATTTGGACGGTCTCAAGTTCATTGCCTGCGTGCAATTTTATTTCATGCAAAAAAATCTATCTCGGTGTTGCAAAAAAGACGACTTTTAGGTGTCATTGACTCTTGAATCGGTGTATATTTTGGCCATCGACTGTCATGAAGTAAGGATACCAAAAGTAAATGGATAAGCTGTCAGGTTTTTTAACCTGACGGGTGTAGAGAGAAATCGGTACATATTTATCACAGAACTCTTTAAGTACCAAATGTTTGTGATCTAATTGCGAAAGAATTTTAAATATTTATAATTAAAATAAGCATGCATGTAGGTATGTTGACCAAAACGCAGACAAATATTACCGATTTCGTTTATTCTACATCCATACACCTTCGCATAGAAAGTCGTCGGTTACGGGTACTCCTAATAACGTTTTTTTTAGTATGTCAATAATTTGATCGATATAAGTTCGTATAGGAAGATCCCTGCCAACACTTTGTATAGCAACCTTAAAACTTGTTGGAAATCCTAATTAAGGTATCGCATGGAATAGTTCGAGTCAAAGGTTTTCAAAACTATTCTAGATTTTAAACCTAAACTTGTCTAATGATATGTCAGTTTGCAATGGTTCTCAAGGTCTTATATATATATCTCTGTATTATTCAGCAAAGTTTTTTGATAGTTAAAGGGTGGAAACATAACAAACAACTTATATATATTAAGTGTAAGCAGATATGTATTAAAATACAGCATAAGAAATGTATACCCTCATCTGTTATATGATCAGGACCTAGATTATATGTTAGATATTATATACCTTGATAAATCACAAGTGGGGCCAACACTTTATAATCGTAAAATCAAAATTTGGTTGAACCCTTACATAACTCGCCGTTGGCGATTATGGATTAAGTTTATGGTAAATGAATTGAATAGTACAGAACCTTTAAATAAAGGTGTTACATTTTTGTTGTTAGTTTCCATTATAGAAGCGACTGAGAACTCTGAGGTAATTTTCCTTTGGCAAGTAACCTGTCCCGTAATTATAAAAAGATGAGCAATGAGCAAATAATAATAACAATAACCTGCCTTACTCGTTCCACAATGTCTTGTAGCCTTGCGCGCGTCATACGTACCATTAAGAATTTGTTTTAGAATATTTATTTACTTGTTAGCGTCCGGCGTCGCCAGGTGATATAATAATACACGATAAAAACAAAAAACAAAGCGCATATTACATTACAATACAGGTTTCAAATGGTGGAATCAATAAAATCAACAATAAAATCAATTTAGTATCATTAGCGGCAAATACATTTTTCCTTCTTGCTTTATTAGCAAAGAACTTTTGATTACACAAAAAAAAACGGATTAAATCATAGACGAGGAAAACGTACAGTCAAAACTAGTGAAAGAATTCGAGTAATACAGATAATAACAAAAAAAACAGCGAATTAATTACCTGGTATTGAAACTCTGAGACCTTGAGGATAAATAGCTTCTAGCTTGGCAGGAGGGACCGTGTATTTCTGTGCTCTTGCCTGAGCATCACACCAGACCGCCAACGCTAGCAAACTGACGATAATCGATTTACACGCCATGACGTCCGCCTCCGACAGCGGTTGACGCCACAATGATTTGTTTTAAGGTTATACAATACAACCTGTATCATGTCTGTCTAAACAGCTATTATGCATACCATTATATTTCTTTTTTTATGGAATAAGGCGGCAAACGAGCAAGCGGGTCACCTAATGTTAAGTCACCGCTACCCATAGGCATCCGCAACAAGCAAATCAGTTGCAGATAGGTTGCCTACATTTAATTGACTTCACGCATGTCTTCTATGGGGTAGAATTCACCCATCGAACTCGAACCGGCCCATTCTTGCAACAGATGTTGTTGCGGCCTCTACCATTGTTAAAACAGTCACAGTCGATGTCTTCACTATCTATATATGTACATTTAAAGAAAAAACTGACTGATATATCACAAGCAACTGGGTCTAGAGACTTGAAATTTTGCACAGAGATTTATGTTATTACATAGACATGCACCAAACAAGGATTTATTTAAATTTGTCCCCTAAAGGTCTAAAGTAGGGGATGAAAGTTTGTATGGAGATACTACCCACGCTAAAACTGAAAAATTGATTGTATAATATAATTAATTAACTGATTTTTATACAGCTTTTAGAGAATACACAATAGGCGGAGGTCATGAGGAACTATTAGATACATAACTCGAAGGTTCCGTGTAAATTGGCAATGCCATTTACACAAAAAGCTGAGTGATTTATTTATACTAAATAATTGTGTTTCGTGAAAGTATTCTAAGCCGAAGTTTTAATTATTTTAATCAGCTCCCTGTTTTATGACTCTCCGTGCAGAACTGAACTTGTAAATGGCAGAATCTTCCTAATAAACCCGAACAACACGTCAGGAGACAAGAAGGTAAAACACAAATATCCTGATTTTTATTTGAAGTTAAAAGCGTAGATGCGTCCTGGTAGGACGTTCCGGTTGAGAATTATCTTTTAAATTATCGGAGAATAGGCTTCGCCAGTGAAATCAAAAACGAAATATATATTAAAATCACATTTTTATTGCACTTAAGTATAACACAACTATTTTTACAAAGCGTAAACCCTTACATAATCCACTTTTAACGCAGCATCTGACCATGTTGGATACCAATTGTCTTTGTCGTTCCAAAAGTTGAGGAGAGCTTTACGATTCCTATTCCTCCAGGGCTTGATTGAATCATCGGCGAAGTCGTTGATGCCACCGACTCGGAGTCCGATAGCGACGTAAAACTGGAAGGGATATTGATTTGGATTTATTTGTTTCATAGCTGAAGAAGTTCAAACAAAGTAAGGTGACTACCGATAGTCATCCATCCGCTCCAATCAAGATAATTACAGTGTCCGACCTTTTTAAAAGCAAGGGTTCCCCCCTTGCTTTTATTTGCTTGCTTATAAGAAATGAATAAGCCTTAAAACCCGATTAATTGTAAAAATGAACAAATAATAATAAACGATACAACAATAACGATAAACAATGTCAAATAAAGTGCCATAAATGTGAGTTTTTTACATCCTTTTGTCAGTTTAATGGTTAACGTCCATTCTGGATCTTGTGCTCACGCCACACTAGCTTGGACCCTCCGGAAGACAATAGTAATCTAATGACAACACTTCAAAATCGACCAAGCCTTTAGCGATAAGGTTCACACGGCATTGTTTTTACAGTATAGGTCTTAAAGAATAAATAGTGGCACATTGTACATAGAAACATTCATACGACGTTAATACTGCAAAAAAGAGTACACACAACTAATCTTTATGACGAACTAACTTTAAAATCGAACACTACAAACAACGCGCGGGTCAATGCCGCGTGAACCAAACTAGCTTTGCTATTATACATAATTATGGACATGCTCACGAAAAACATTCCTTCTAAATCAGTAGAGCGAAATGGGGATGAATCTGAATTAATACCATATTCCATCAACAACCTAAGTACAGACGAAAAAGGAGGAAGAAAGCCGAATGTGAATGGAATGTCATTATCTGGGGAATCAGCTATTTCCAGGTCGTGGTTAGTAAAACTTTGTTAAGCTGATAATCACATTTCCTGCTTACCTCATTGATTACAAGTATTTTTCATTTTCCTTTTCTTTTATGGGAGATGGTAGCTAACGAGTGGGTCAACTGATGTTAAGTGACCGCTATCCATAGACAACAAGCAAATGAGTCGCAGATGCGTCACCTACCTTTAATGGACAGAAAAGGCGAAAGACTGGAAAAAGGATATTTCCTTTTCCTATCAATCCCTGCCCCTGCCAATCCTCTTTGCTCACGTTAAAATATTTGTTAAGTAAGTAGTAAGTAAGGAATTAAATTTTAATACTATACCATTTCGTCAAGAGGTGCCATGGCTGTGCCACGAGCCCATTTCATCGCATGACCCACTGAGTGCTTGAGGCCGGACGAGAAGAATCCCTCTCCAGGGTCCACGGTACCATACAACTCGCCGTCCACTAAAATCTCCAAACCATCTGCAAGAAATATTTCGAGCATAAGTTCTTCTTCGTTTCTCTAGACTCATTGAAACGACCGTCATCCGTAGTATAAAGACCTTTGCGTGGTCAGTGAATCGAACCTTTTATCATTATGAGCTTTGTATAATTTCACCGACTGACGTATATTTTCCACCATATACGATCTTCCGCTTAACATATCCGCCATCATCAACTCTACATTAACAAGCAGATGTCACGTTCACAGTACCAATTCAGTCTTCTAACTTGAAGAACTCTGTCGAGTACTTTAATCCGGAATCCTTTAGAGAAATGCCGACCGTAGCTCCAGTATCAGAAATAAACAAAAGAATCGCAGTGTTTACGTTAGGAACAGGACGGAGACAACACAATACTGATAGAGTTCCACAGCGGTGACAGCCGTTGCATAAATCGACTGGTTGCATAAATCGACTGGTTGCATAAAATCACAGAAGCTTGAAGCAGAGGTATTTTATGCTTCTGCCGGAGTACTAGCCCCCTTCTTCTTCCCAGGTCTTCGCTTTTTCTTTTTGTGACTTATTTCGTAGTTGCGGTATGTCTATAGATAGGGAACATCACTTGACATCGTTCTTCTTCGATAAAAAAACTCGCAGAAGCATAGGAAGATGATGAAATAGATAGGCGTACTATCAAGCGAGGTGTTCGTAGGACCAATCTATTTCACTGAGCGATTACGCTGATAAGTGTATCAGCCGAATTAGGTGAGATGGATTATATCTTTGATGTTGCAGCAGCAACACCGTGAGAAGTATTTCTGACGGTGTTGCCGCTGCGTTGCTCTAAACGACGTATTATACCGAGCTTAAAATTTACCTGGTTTCCACACCATGGTGTAGTTGTGGAACTCCTTGTACCAGTTGTATATGCCCATCTTCTCCTTCATTAGATAGGAGCGGTATGGCTCCGAGTCCGACAACACCGGCCCGCCGTACAACTTCTTCGCGAAGACCGCGTTCCCTTTGGCGAATGCGATTCTGATCAGACCTGAATCGTAGTGTTCGTTCCCATACACACTTTCACGTGGCTCTAATGTTATCTCTGTAAAAGAAACTTCTATTAAAAAGGAACTTTTGTTCACTGTTAACGACGCACCAGTAGGTCAGTGAACTGTCGGCCGGACGTCAGTGTTGCCGTTAGGACATTCTAGTTTGTGGCTATGTATCCCTTTTTCTAAGAAAGACACGAGGTGGGCCACCCAAGACTGGAATTTTTTTGTTAGATGTGCCGGAGCCCAACCTTGGTTCTGTACTACACAATATTGTAATTTTTTACCTGGTACCAGCCAGCTTCCTTCGGGTAGTTTCGCTCTGACTTCAACTCTACCGAACTTGAAGTTGAATTTATTCCTGGTTGTTATTTTACCAGTGACCACAGGAGAAACGATTAGTGCGCCGGACGCAACTTGTCTACATTCCCTGCTTTCTAAGCGACCAGTGCATCTGTAAAGTTATGATAGATATACATATTTTAGTTAAAAAAATAACCCGTAATCATTCGTCAAATCATAACCTCATTAAAAATTATAGCGAAACATCTAAAATCTTTGAATTAGCTGAGAAGTAAACTTTTCTACTTCTACTTTTTGAAAATACAGTTAAGTTTATTAAGTGCTCAAAATTCATCATCACCATCCTATGGAATTCCACTACCGTGCGGTTCTCTCAATACTTTGTGCCTCGTACAACCGTCGTATGGAATGATTTGTCTCCAGCGATATTTGCAAACCAAAATAGTGTTCTTCAAGAAAACAGCGTACTCCTTTAAGGCCGGCATCGTACTACAGTTCAGTTCCGGATCACTTAGCTTTAGGGGACCCGTTTCTCGTTTACCTTCTTCTTTTATAAAAAAAGTATTTTGATATTTAATATATTCCATAAAAAATAAACAGTTCTTAAATGTTCTTGTTATTTCATTTTTCGTCAGTAACAAAAGTATGCGAAATTTGTTTCAGCTTTGGTGACTCTTTCATAAGAAGTAGCAACCATATTAAAGCATAATAATGAAATGGCACCAGTGCGCACCAGTGCACACAATAACAATAGAGGGCACCACAGATCTTAGGTAAACAGACGTTGATTCGACAGAGGGCACCACCAATACGGAATTAGAAAAACTTTAACAGCTAATAAATAAATAAAAAATGAAATGACAAACTCACGTATTGGCCAAATCTAAACGTTCGTTGATGATGTTTTCGTTATACTTGGACTGTAATAATGACGGGGATATCGACAACACACCGGCTTCAAGTCCGAGCGAATCCGTCAGATACACGTTGAACGGATAATCCTGCAACACATATTGTATGTATGTTCGTTGAATGTAGTAACATCTAAGTATACTTATATAATAAAGCTGAAATGTTTGTTTGTTTGAACGCACTGATCTCAGTTGCTTCTAATCTGATTTGAAAAATTATTTTCGGATTTGGTAGCCCAATTATTAAGGAAGGTTATAGGCTATTTAACATCACGCTGTGATCCCCAGGGGCTGAGCTTATGGGATTCTCATATTAATTATAAAACATAAAATATTATTCACATTGACTAACAATATAAGTTGTAAGACATAAATCGTTGAGTAAGGTAATTAACGAACTGTACGGTATTCTTTTTGTGCAATTAAATTTCATTTCATGAAATGAAAAAGTCTTGTATTTTTCATTTCATGAAATGACCGGCCACATCATGAAATGATCCATTCTACGATATGACCACAACAAATACATAGATTGAGATTAATTTGTGGCCTGTTCCGAGTTACTCACCGGTTCCTGTGGGAACTTGACTTCCGGATCCCATTGTGTTAACTCTTTAATATTTTTCTTATCAAATTCCTCAGCAAAAAGAAGGTCACCTTTGCAAATTTTCGTTCGACCGAACACTGCGGTTTGCGACTCTTTACACGGCGACGGTGTGGTGACGGTCACTTCAACAGTTGGTGATAAATCACCAAATTTAGAATTGAATGCCTGTGTTGGCATGCCACTATCATCAACAGGCATTCCAGCGTCGTTAACAAACTCTGAAAGGGTCAAAAGTTTATCAAATGTCCGTCTACTTACTTGAATATCTATTGTAGAAAAAATTCAAGACTAGTCTAATTCAGACAATCCCTTTTACAGCTGATACAATATATGGTCACAGTTAAGTCATGATTCAGAGGTGTAACGAAGTTCTCCGGGTCAGCTAGTAAAATATATTAGGATTAAATTCTCTCACCTGTCACAGTCCACGAGCCTTGCTGTATGTTGCGGACACCATTCTTTAAAACAAAAGTCCAATAGTATATAGTATCACCCAGCTTCAACTTGACACTAGTATCCTTAAACGTCCATTTTCCGTTGGTAGGTAGGGGTATATCTTTCGTCCAGCGACCCATTTCTAATCCATTTAATTCTACGTTAAGGTTGCCACGGAAACCAAAGAACGAGTACCCATCATCTAAAAACAATTAACATTCTTGTTATTTGATTCCTCTTCTAATAGAACTTTGTAAATAGAAAAAAAATTATTAATTTTTACAGGAAAATGCGTTTACACCGGAATACACACACATCTGTCTATTTCTATCCTTTCAACTTTCTGAGTTGCAGTTCCAATGTAAAACTTGAAAACCTAGGGCGAAAGTACGACATTTTAATACGTTTTTATTAGCTTGAAGTGTATGCGTGTAACGGAATCTTATCGTCATTTTTGAAACGTCAAAACGTCTAACGTTTGACTGAAACTTGGCACACAACAACGACCGATGATAACGCCATCTAGGTGCAAATAAAATAACAATGGATACAATATGTACTATGCGTTTTTTTAGTGTTTAAAACCATTAATTATTAGATACAAGCTACAAAAAGTAATAGACTTTAAATAAAATTTCTAACAATTTTCAATAATGCTATACAAAATCATCAGCACGGCACTGCTACTTTGCATTTTTAGTCCTGTTTCTTTTATTAGCTTCTAGCGATTCGTGTTACGAGAATACGTACTGCCCTCAGTCGCGACCGAACCTTGAAGTTAAAATCCGGCCAAAGTTACTTGAACCCTCTTATAAAGCTCTCCGTTTATAATTCTAATTCACTAATAAAATTTAAAAGGAAATTTAAAATCTACGTATACTTAAAAATAAATAAATGAACACATATATTAATTTCATTATGAACTTTTGACATTTTTTACTTTGGAGTAGATATTTTGTAATTTTTAGTAATATAATATGATTCAATAAAAGCGTATAGAACACATATATTCGAACATATTTATATGTCTAATGAATGTACATACTTTAATATACATATATATACATAATCGAGCCAATTACCGGTAGAGACGAACATCGATTATAATTTACATTAGATAAAATAATCAGTATGAAAAACCATATCTAAATTAACCTTTGCCATTTTTAGTGTAACAAATTATGAAACAGCGTACAGTATAACTTAGGTTGCGTGTTGTATTTAAAAGAGAAAATATTACCTGGTATAGATACCCTGAAACCTTTAGGATAGATCGCTTCAATTTTCGGATATGGCACTGTAAAACTCAGCACCGTCGGCAAGACACAAACACTAAAAAGTAACAATTTAACAATTAATTTTGTGGCCATGACGTCCGACCTTTTCAACGACTACCAGCCAAATGAGAAACATATATGTCAATTTTAATATGTCAAATGAGAATGAATCTTTTTTCATTTAAGAGCCAGTCTAAAATAAATGCAGAATTAATTTTTTTCTTATTCTTTCTCTCTTTTCCCAGTATCCCATTTGGTGGTAGGACCAGTTTTCCTAACTTTTTTCGACCTCGATCGGTTCTCGCCATCGGCATTACTAAGTTGGCAGTCACGAATGTCTTTTAACACATCTTTCCTTGTTTTGATTATGTCTCTGGGTCTTTAACTGGGAAAAGAAAGCTGAAGTGCCTAATTACCGGCGTAGTTAAATGGCCTCCTTTTTACGCTGCCATACCATCGCAGTCTACTGCTCTGTATCTTGTCGGCGACGAATCTACCTCGCACATACTCGTTGTGGATGATCTTATAAAGGTAATATGTAAGAGGTGAGCGGTTCTAACTTTTGTTATTCTTTTATTTGTTTACTTTCAAACTTTTCCCACTTTCAAGTCCTGTAAGTAAGTTAAGTTCATTGGCGAATATTTCTAAAACTTAAAATGGGTTTTACCCACATCCCGCTCAGTTATCACAAATCTCGTCACACATGTTTATATTAAGCCGGTACGGAAAACATCTTAGCGTTGTTTAGGGTCAAGCGATTGTACTAAAAATCGCCGGCGATAATTTTGTTTATCTTTTCGCTGTAACGTTAATTTAAATAATTTTGTATGAATTCTTTGAGTTATTTTTAAAGGAGAAATAGAATTGCAAATATATAGACTTGTAGTTTGTCGTTTGAATCTAAGATCTATAATAAGTACTTTAAAAATACTTACCACTTGTTTAATATAACTTTCCATTCACTCGGACCATTTATTAAAACATTTATTCTAGGCTAATGATTCTTCTATATGGCTGAATTAAAAGCATCGACTGCTTCCTTACCGAATTGCTAAGCTACAACTACCATCCTCACCATCTCGTTGGTTGACATTTAACAACCGTATGGTTGTCACGTAATCTCCTGCCTCGCATAGCCGCGTTGTGGAATGATCTGTCGTCAACGGTATTTCCAATACTACTTAGGGTCCTTCAAGAAGCGAGTGTACACCTTCCTTAAAGGCCGGAAATGCAGTTCCTCTGGTGTTGACCCAGACGACCCGCAGCTCATTTGCCATTTATGCTAAAAAAAAGATTTCTTAATTTTAGCATATGAAGATACATTCTAAGTCCTCAAATCAGGACTATATCGAAGAAGGTTAAGATATCCATGTTCTTCTGCTTCACCATCTTCCATAGGTACATACATGTCATAAATATCAAATTCGTATATTCGATATGAAAATGGCCGCATGATTTTTGTGTTACCAGTGCTACGATAGCTTAATACGTCGGCATTATAAGTTAACGCCTCAGTTCCTGAGTTACCTTCCCATTATCGAGACGAACCTCAGAAGCGTACTTCTACACGTCTGTCTTCTAAGGTCGTGGTATTTCATCGGTAGAACCAGGCCATTCGTGAAACAGATGTTTTTGAGTCTCTACAACTGGTAATTCTGCCACTTTTAATATAGGTTGCTAAAAAGAGTCTTTCGATATAAAGGATTTTAGTCTCATTTTCTTCGATTGCCCTAAAATGTAAAATGTTTATATATTCATAAAATACTATGCATTGTTACTAAAAGGAAATAATTCCTTGGCATTTTGATTCCACGAACGCCGCTCGTCATTATTATCCTCAGCAAGTCTGAAACAAGTTTGACAAGTTTTAGCTTGATTAGAGCTTAGGAGACTACCCAGTGAGGACACTGCTAGGAAGCAGTAAGTTGCCTAAATGATCAGTAGAAGGTGCATGGATTCGATTCCAGCCAATACAAAACTTCAGTATATTTTTGTAAAATTTTCCATGTCGCTGTCAATTTGTGAAAGCGGATGTGGTCCAATACGATAATATAAATAATAAAGTCATTGCCCGAGCCAAGACTCCCAAGAGAGCCCTCGAGTTACTATGAGCCTTTTATGCTGTTCCAACTCTGTTCGGTGAAGCTGAAATTGCCTTCCAAATGCAAAAATTACATATCAACCACAAACAAAAGAGCATAATAAGCTGTAATACCCCATTAAAATTGGAAAGCATATAAAAGAATTACTTTAATATTTTCGGTAGCCACTATGCCTTGAAAAGTCATTTTCAAAACCTCGACTTTCGCATGTTATGATTTTGTATGTTATTTTCTATGATTTTAGGTTCAAAGGAGAAAAAAAACACAAAACTAGTTTACAGATCATTTTAATTGCGTCTTAAATTACACTGACTTGAAAAATTGTCATCAAAGAGAGTGTTAAATTTACATTAACCACAGATTTAAACGTATTCGAACATGTCAAAAGTCTTATAATACTCGTAGGTATTGTAATGTTAACTCTGTGCTCTCTTGGATGACAATAAATTAATAATATGAGGGTAGATTTTTGCGAAAGAGCGTTCGACTTTTAACTCGAAAAGTAACAAAAAAAGTAATTAGAATGCTATTTTTGAGAACGAACAATAATATTTTTTTTAAAAAGTGGCTTTAACCACTCACATTCCATTCGACCAGAAAAAAATAAATCCTAACCTAAATTTTGACATCTGTCAAATGAAAATATTTGTTTTGTCCCACATCGCTGTTGGTTTGCACTAGTAGCAATCGTTTCAAATCTCTAATTTCGTTCACTTATTTCTGATGACAGCTCTTTGTCAAAAATCTATCCCCTGTAATAATACAAAATTCTATTGAAATTTAACATTGTGTAAAATATATAGTATAGAGTTGAAGACAGTTTTAGAGTTAATTGTAGAATATAAAACGTGGTCTACAATGAAATCATTTTGTATGTAGTTACGATACGCTTATTGTCAATTTAAAAAATGGCCAAATACTTGTATGTACGATACATTGTATAGACGTAACAATTCAAATGGAAGGTATGGAATCAAAACTGGTTGTCACCTATTTTCGAAAATTATTTTTTTTAATTAAAATTGTATTTTGATAATGGTGGTCCATTGTCAATTAAAAGCACATTTTCTAGACTAGTAGCTAAAACAAGTGCAATGTTACATGAGTAAACGTGAATTAATCGCACGCGGAAAAAACCTCACAGGTATAAATGCACACGTAGAAAATACGCTTTTATCAATGGTTTTATTTATTAAGTATTCAATTGTAAATAATGTAATAAAAATGTAAAACCGTGAACCGAGGAGACTGCGAACTT
>JWHW01043156.1:55466-77968 GCA_000931545.1 Papilio glaucus
CGCTGCAGAGGTGGGAAGAATACCACCAACATCTGGCCCACCAAGCTCAACGTCACCGCCACTAGGAACATCCTAGAAAAAAAATCCATAGGCCTTTATTATACTTTAAAAACACATACATACATCTTCAATACAATTACAGAACAACCGTTTATGCATTTGTATACAAATAGGATAGCTTTTTAAAACTTCAGTAAACAACTGTTTCATTTGAAATAACATTTTCGAGTCCGTAGAAATAATCTCAAGACCAATATACGAAAGTAAAATTACAATAAATAATGGGTATCATGAATATAAATCGATATGTAAAGTACTCCTTAATATTATAAATCCGAATGTAAGATTATTTGTTACGCATAACCATCGTCTTTATGAAATTGCACACACATTGTATGGGGTACCGAAAAGGACATAGCATTCTTTACCCCGAAAGTAAAAACTTCCCGAGGGATAGAAAAACATAACGTAACATCTAATAATTTTCGACATATTTATCTGTAATAACAAGTAATTAATTGAAGAAAATGATAAACGTACGAAGCCGCGTGCAAGATCTAGTAATCGTACGATGCAAAAATTAAAAAAACTTACCTATTGGAGAAGAGTCCGACCTGGAAGATGGACTTGGTCTGCGAGCGGCACGAGAGCGCGTTGAACATGTCGAAGAGCACGAAGCAGGTGAACGTCATGGTGGTGTCTCGGGGGGTAATCTTGTTGTCAGACATCTGTAGAGGACCCAAGAAGCGATGTTAGATCAGAGACATGTTACCAAACTTAGATATCAACATTCAAACGTCAAGAGACGGTTTCGGTGTCATTATCGTCGACTAAGACCAAAAGAGATTCACTCTTTTGAGTGAATAAATTTACAAATGGGTGATTTTTAATTGAAGAAAAAGCATATGCGTTGCCAGCTTTGTCATGCCGGTCCTACATAAAATAAATGAATGAAGGGACAAATGGATGAAAGGAACGAATGAATGAAATGAAATAACGAATGAATGAATTAATGAAGGGACGAATGAATAAATTAGTTAATTGATTACCGAATGGATGAATGAATAAATGAATTTCATCCATCAAAATTGACCAACATGCTACATTACCTCTCTATTGAAGACCCAGAGCGTGCCGGCTATGATGATAGCGGCAGACAAGAGCACGGAGAGAAGCAGGCCGCGCGAGATGATGCGACGCGTTGTGTCGCGCGGCCGCCGTCTCAGCACCTCGTGGTCCACCGGCTCTACTCCCAAAGACTGCGCCGGCGGACCTGGGAACGGAAACGAAGATGTGTATTAAGTTATAATCTACTCATATGATATACGAAACATCGTACAAGTAGTCAGTCAGTTAAGTGTTTAAGGACTCACCACGTAAGCTCAGTGATCCCAATAATTCCGGATCCCACCCATCGCCCTCGAAGATGGCCACCGAGGGTTTTAGTGAGTACAATCTCACATATTCTGTCTCGCTCCCCCAAGCAGAAAAGGTATCTTTTGAAGCCTCCTCCCTCTTTTACGGATCCAAAAAAGGTACTTCTCTCACCAGGCGAAACATGGAAGTAACAATCTTACCGTCCATGATTATGTTGATCCAAAGTATCTGCATTGCGTTGAGCGGGTTGGGGATGCCCATGAGCGTGGCGAGCGCAATCAACGACAGCGCCGCGATCGAAGTCGAAAGCTGGAACCGCACGAAGTTGCGGATGTTGTAGAATATGCATTTGCCCTCCTCTATCGCTGAACTGAAAGTTTATTATCAATACACCTGTTAGAAATTTAATTACAGAATAACCTAGAAGCCTATTAGCGTTCTAAATTAACGTTCTCGCCCGGTACTCAGTGAGGTGGGTAGAGCTTAATGGATTTCCACTTGGCACAATACCGGCACACCTCGTCTCGCTTATTCTATACCTTGTTCATAGCAAGACGATTTTTTGTAAACAAAGGTCATTTACCAAATATGGCGACCATGAAATGTAATTTTGTGGAAATCGTGAGAAAAAGTGACATTGTAAAGAGATAGCTAATGTTATAAGGTAATGTGATATAGAGATTGTTTTAGCGTAACAATCTTTGTTTATAAAATTTCCAGCTTGCTGTGAAAGAAGGTAAATATGTATGTGCCTATTTGCTCTTGCGTGTATATTTGCATCTGCGTGTATATTTGCATGTGGATGCGCAGCAGCGAGGGCCTACCTACTTTTCTAGCAAGCGAAGTCAGAAGTAGTAGGAACATTTTAGAATGCCACGTTAGAGGCCCATTTAGAGGCAACATATGAGGACCAGAAGTGTGTGGCCCTCCTTCCAGATGGACCGATGACCTCGCGAGGAAGACAGCAAAGTGCTGAGGAAGGCATGGGGAAGGCCTAATTCCAGCAGAGGACTGATACAGGCTGATAACAATTACCAACTTGTGTGAATTCAAGCAAATGGTACTCACATAATGGTGGAGAAGTCATCGTCAACTAGGATCATGTCGGCGGCCTCCTTGCAGACGTCGGTGCCGTTGCGGCCCATTGCTATGCCGATGTCGGCGCGTTTCAACGCGACCCCGTCGTTCACACCATCCCCTGTCACGTACATTTCATACTTTATTAGTAAGGGCAACGATTGTTCAGGTAGCGTCTGCATACTTTTGTATGTCCAGTCCAAACGGTTTGGCTCATTTTGAAGAGTGAGATATCATTCAATTTGTATTCCTGGAGCGTCATCGGGGTGCCCAAGTCAATCGGTGTTTTTTTTTAATGAGCTTTTGTGCTTTTCAGATTCTCTACCTTGACACATGTTAAATGACAACCCTGAACAGCATTGGTCATTTCTTTTTCAAGTTTTTGTGAATACCATACATATTTAAATCTTTGGAAATACTAAAACAGTTTTAAATAATCTGACCTCACATATGTTTTCCTTTATCTTGTGTTCCATAGACGGCATTGATGCAACAGTTAGTATAGTGATCATAAATATATATTTTAAAGGTGAAAGCCAACAAACTTACCTGTCATACCAACAATGTTACCACGTCTCTGCAACGACTTCACTATCGACAGCTTGTGTTTCGGAGTGACGCGGTAGAATACGCTAACCTGTAACAAATTACAACATTATAAAAGCAGTACTCCACGCATAGATGTCCAATTCTTAATCTGTGTCCAGCGCTTGTAAATTTTATGATGCTAGTAATTTCAGAACCTAAGTATCACGCTTGACCGAAAAGTAGTTATATGCAACCGTATATTTTGTTCCAACAAGATGTAAATTTTGTAAACAAAGGGATCATCTTAATTAAAACACCTTACCTTTTACTATAAAATTCGGATATTCTAAAATATTTTCGGAAACAAACTTATTCCCACATTATGTATAACATTAGCTATCCATATTATACAATTTCAATTCAGTTTATCTCACAATTTCAACAAAATAAAAACATGTCCGTTGTAAGTTCAAAAAGTGTAATGGCCGCCATGTGTGGTAAGTGACGTTTGTTTGTTTACAAACTTTACATCTTGATTCGGAACAAACTTTAGCCCGATAAGTGCTTCTTTCATGTTGATTTTATCTTGAATGTTTATTCACGGATTTACTTACGGTTTCGATGATCCTGTCCAAGTCATCGTCCGGCATCGAGTCCAACTGGTCGCCGGATAGAGATTGGGAATGCAGCACATCCAACCCAATCATTTGAGCTGTTAAAATTCATTATAGAATTGAATAAAAATGTGTCAGTTTGCGGTTATGTAAACAAAGCAGTCTCAAATAATATTTTATCTAATTTGTGACACTGATCAAAGCTTGTTCAGTTAATTATATCAAACCATTTCACACAACCACAAAAGGACCAGGATTAGGCCTCCGGCACCTCTCTCATCTGATAGGTCAGTCTTCTGTAAGGTCGTTTCGAGGTCGAGCCGATTCGCGCAACACATTTTGTTGAATGGCTCTATCACTATAACCATATCCTTTTAATTGGTTATCACTCTTCTGCCATTATAAAAAGAAACCTCGGTATACTAACCGACAGCTAGCGCGGTGGGTCTGGCGTCACCGGTGACCATCTTGACGTCGACTCCCCCGCGGCGCAGCGTGGCTACGGCGTCGCGCACGTTGGGTCGCGGCGGGTCGCACACGCCGCACACGCCCGTGTACGTTAACGACTCCATACTCTGACCGCGGCAAAGAGCTATTATACGAAGACCTGCAACGCAAAATACAAGAGATTCTAGTTTATAAACTACTAGTTAACTAACTAACTATTCTAGTTTATACACTACTGTTTATAGTCAAGGGAACGCGAGTACCTAACATAATAGACATCTGTATATGAACACGGACAACAATGTGATGCAAATTATTATATTTTCGTAACAAATAAACAGTCACACTTATAACATTAATCAGGAAGTATGCATTTTTTTAAGGTTTTTAAGTCGTGTCAGTAATGAAAAGTACAAAAGAATAGTTAAAATATGCTGCAATTTGAGTTAGCAGAAAAAATATATAACTTTATAAAATTGTATTTTATAAAAAGAGATATCATAAAAATAATAAATGAATTTAAAGATAAAAATCCTGTAAGGGCTTTTTATTGACATAAATGTAATTTGATTTGTATTTGTCAGTCTCACCCATGCGTCCGATGTTATACGCCTCAGATAGAAAGTCGTTCTGCTTGTCTCTGGTCATGGGGGCGTAGTTGCCGGCGCTGTCGATGTAGTGCGTGCACAGCGGCAGCACCTTCTCTATGGCACCCTTCACGAACACCTCCTCCTTAATCTTGCCGTCCTTGAACTTTGGCGCGCACTTCACCACCATCATTTTCGTCTCGGAACTACAAAAAATATTAAAATAGAACTCGCTGTTTTATATACACGTGTTGTAATGAATAACTATAACTGTGATGTTATGAATAAACTAGCCCTTGACTACAATCCCACCTGATATTAAGTGTCTGCAACAAGTTAATGAGTTGCAAATGTGTTGCCTTCCTTTAATACCAGAGGAAAAGATGAACAGGAATTTTCTTTTCCTATCCATACAGCCCCTTCAAATCCTCTTCCCCTTCGCATCCTTTCCTTATTAGAAAGGAAAGGACGGGAAGGGTAAAAAGGATTGGATTTGAGCCTCCAGCACCTCACTCATCAGCAGAAGAAACGCAGAACACATCTACTTCACGTCTGTACCACTGTTAAAATTCTTGCGTAGACCCAGCTAACTTTTTAGAGTGTAAAAGAAGCCATTACCTGAACGGTATCTCATGCAGCCTGGTGTACTGTTCGCGCACGTGGTGGGAGTCGTTCTTCATGGCGGCGGCGAGCAGCGCGCCCTCTGTCGGCTGCCCGTACAGCGTCTCGTCGCGGATCTCCGCGTTGTTGCATAGCACGCCCACCTAACACACAAACATACACAGCGTCTTTAATATCGTCACAAGTCTGAAGTAGCCGGTATATGTAGCATCAAAAAGAACGACGAAGCTAGCCCTGTGGGATAGGCAGAGATTACGAATGTCATTTGGAGCGGTCCCGGCACATTAGTCTCGCTTTTTCTACCATTTTTTTTAACGCGTGGAAAAGTCTACTGATTGTGTCGGACTTGCAGCGACTAAGACCTTATAATGTTTCTCCCGCGCATGTCGGCCATAGCCTATGATTACAACTTTAATAACAAAGAGCCAAAGATACGTAAGTAAAATGAAAAGAGGCAGGGTTAAGGGGCTATAAGATATCGAGACACTTCACTAAAAGAAACATAAGTGCATTTATTAATTACTTTTAGTACAAGTCTGTATTAAAGGAAACATGTAGAATTTAAAGCTTTAACACTTAAGAATATATAGAGGCTGTAAAATCGGTGGATGTGGTAATGATGACCTCATGAGGACGGCAAGAAGCCGCTGATTGCAGATACTTTGGAAGGCATTGGGGAAAGCATAGGCTTCTATTCTCTGGGGCTAGCATAGCATAAGCATAGCAAGTATCTGCTTGTTGCTGTATGTTACCTCTAGCATGGTCTGTACTGCCATCCTGGCGACGTCGAGGTCGCGGCCCTTGTAGGCGCGCAACTGCAGCTCCCCGCGCGAGTTGTACCCCGTGCCCGACACCTCCGCGAGGTGCCCGCCAGATGTCGACAGCGTAGTCACCGTCATCTCGTTCTTTGTTAACGTACCTGCAAGTCAACAAAGTATAACATACCTACAAAAGCTAGCCTCTCGGTGTTTTACATTTAGATTTTGGGGAATGTGCCCAGGAATTGCACGAATTATTCCCCATCTCCATTCTACTATCGGACGTTAAGACATACGGCAGGTCTCCATCCTTTCATATCGATTCGAATCTTCGTTCGTCGTGCGAACAGCAAAGGGTTGGAATAAGTTGCCAGCGTCAAATTTTCCGTCCGATTATGACGTGAGTACCTTCAAGAGAAGAGTGAATAGGCTGTTTCTAAACTAGTGCGTACCATCTTTACACCACATCACCACTTAACATCAGGTGGGATTGTGGTCAAGCGCTAGTTTACTCTTATAATAATAAAAAAAGCACGGGTTAAGAAAAGTTTTTAAATTTGCAACTAGATGGCACTGTTATCAATCTTAAAATTAAATTAATTTATTTTTTAATCTGATGATGATAATCTTAGTCAGGATATTAGGATACATTTATAAAATTTTGTATTGACGCCATTACGCAAAAACTCATAGGCCTCGAGCTGGACTCTAAGCTACCGTCGAGCGATAGTCATGTTAATTTACATCAGTGCACATGCTAACAAACTGTTTTCTCTAAACTATTATATGAGTACCTCAGCTTAGTAGATTCAACAGAATATGCTGATTACGATGATAATGATGTAGCTCACTTACCTGTTTTATCACTACAGATCACGTTGACACAGCCCAGCGTTTCAACTGTGGGTAATTTTTTCACAATGGCGTTGCGCTTCGCCATCCGCATCACCCCCAACGCCAATGTTACAGTCACCACGATTGGCAAACCTGGCAGTTCATGATTATCAATTTATATTTACAGCACATTTTGTTTTAATTAAGGCAGCGGATGCATATCTTATTCATTTTTTTAATGGATGAAGGTGAACATACACCTGATTTTATGCGACCGCTACCCATTGACACCTACAACAAGCTACAAGTTGCAGATGCGTTGCCAACCTTTAATGGACAGAGGAGACAATGAAAGGGATATTTCCTTTTCCTGTCCATACCCTCGTCCGTCAAATCCTCTTCCCCGTCCTTATACGAAGCGGATGGGAAGGGGAGGACTGGTTTTGGGTATCATATATGCAAATATTTCCAGAAAAATGGGTCATTCACTGCTACTGATGGAGCTCTAGAGAAAACAATTTCAGCAACATTAATGAGCCAGATTCTTAATAAAACCTATGAACGCTCATTGTACAGGTTTGTAATAATTTTATAGATGCGCCCACATTAGTGCTGCAAACGTTGTTGTGAGATAGATTCACCTAGCACCAGAAAGTTTATAAACATGCATAGACTTCTAAGTAAAGTTTATAAACAATAGAGTAAAGACGATATTTCTAAATATTGCCAATGGCACGACCATAAACAATTGAATTTAGCGTTTCTGACCTTCATGATTCAACAAATATATAAAAAGAAATTGACTGACTGATATATCAAATTTTGCACAGATTTCTTATAACGTGAAGGTGAGAACTAAAAATGGATTTTTATAAATTCATCCCCTAAAGGCAAGTAGGGCATAAAATTTTGTAAGAAGAAACTAATAAGAACGTGCAAATACCCCAAGCAAAATTAACTATTGGAACCTTACTACATTATTTATATTCTTCTTCTTCTTCTTCTTTCTATTCTATTAACACAAGGTAACTTCTTAATTAAATCAAATAGTATTGCTAACCGAAATCTACGGAACCCTTGTCACGTTTGCTAAGGAGTCATTCCTGATGGGTATCCAAGAACGGGAAGAACCGACGCAAATGAGCAAGCTAATGTTATGTGACTTCCGTTACTACAGCCATTTCATAAAATTTTATTTCTTAGACAGGAAATCAACAGACACTACCTTACAGAAAACAGGCCCGAAATAGAAGCAAGCTTTCCTTCTGATGAATAAGGTGCGGGATGCCCAATTTCAGTCCTCCCTTTCCCATACTTTCCTTATGAGGATAGGATAAGAAGTGGAAGAGAATTGGACGTGGAGGGAATGAACAGGATAAGGCTGACTTTTTTATGTCTATTGAAACTAGGCAACGCATATGCGACTAATTTTCTTGTTACGGTGGCATCTGAGTAGCGCTCACTTAACATCAGGTAACCCGCTTGCTCGTTTTCCATCTTATTCCATAAAAAATACAAAGAAAATAACTGAAGTTTATAAATGGAGTAATCCTCCAAAAAAACATACCTTCAGGAATAGCAGCTACGGCCAAACTGACGCCTATCGTAAACATGTCCTGTATGGCCTTGCCCTGCAGCCAACCGGTTACCATAATGAAGCCGATAATACAGAAGGAGTACAGCGACAGCTGCGCCCCCAGGGTGTCCATGGACTTCTGGAGCGGCGTCTTAGGTGCCTCCTCGGCCTGCATCATGCGGAAGATGTCGCCGAACTCAGACCGCTCGCCCGTACTTACCACGATACCCTGGATTGAATAAATTTACATTAAAAAAAATCCTAAAATCCCAAGTTTTTATTAATACACATTTGACCAATAGTACAGACCGTAGACCGAAAGATGAACCGAAGAGAAGAAGACAGTCGATTCACTCTTCTCTTGAAGGTACCCACGTCATAGTTGGACGGCAACACTGACGCTGGCAACATGTTCCAATCCTTTGCCTTACGAACGAAGATTCGAATCGGAAACGCGCGGTACGTCTACTATGAAGGTGTGGAGACCAGCCTTATGTCTAAACGTCCAATGGTAAATAGAGATGAAGGAAAAATGTATTTTATATAACATCGAGAGGCCAGCCTCTTTGCAATTGTGCTCCAGCCTGACAAATTAAGGTCTTAATTCTTAGCTTTAAGTCACCGATCAACCTCTTGGGCTGCCTCCACCGGAATCGAATGCCGCGAGTTGGTATTGTAAATGTACAATGTTACAAGTTTGTTTTAATTCGACCGGCCGACATGTGGTTAATAATACGTTCGGAATTAAAACTATCTGTGTATTGCCTCTATATAGTTTATTAAATTGTTAAATAAATAATGTTCTAACTGTAATACAGCAAAACAAATACAGATACATTTAAATATTAAACCATAACCAATAAAATATCTGTAAACGTTTTAATCTATCCAAGCTACCATGAACGATATTTGTTTTTTTTTTTTATATTTTGAAATAGTAGCTATTGTGTCAATGGGGACACTGATATTAAAACACCTCATTGTTAAAAAAAACAATTGTTCCTAGTCAACGAACATAATACTCATTTGGATTTATAATCTTTGAATAACATTACAAGTATTTTATACTTTACTATTGAACTATGGAGAGATAAGGAGAGCCACATCTGTATGAAAAAGTGTCCCTCGGAATGTGTCAAATTGGTGGCGCCACTGTAGCAAGTGATATAATTTAGAACATTGCTCCTATTTATTAGAGTTAACGTAAGTTTCCACTGCCAAAACCGTTCACTTAAAACATACTGTCATCTCAGTTTCTTCCGAGAGAAAGATAGAGAGATAGCTTGTAGCGGTAAAATAGTGAATTGGGTATGGAAAAAAAGTGTCCCACTTTGTTATGGCGCCCTTTTAAAAATTAAAAATAACACAGGTCAATATCGAACACAATTTTACGTGAGGTATTTTTTTTAATCTGCGCACTTCACTCTATTTACAAATGCTATTATTCATGTCAGTCCGACATCTGCAACAAGTTAATGAGTTGCACATGCGTTGCATACCTTTAATGGAGAGAGGAGGGGATACTAACAGAAAAAGGTCCTCATATATTCATCCCCTCCACCGTCGAGTCCCTTTCTTCTTCCCATCTTTTCTTTATTAGCAAAGGATGGGAAGGGAGGACTAGAATTAGGCCTCCGGCACCTCATTCGTCAGACAAAACGCAGAATACTCTACTTAACGCCTATCTTCGGTGAGGTCGTGGTATTTCATCGGTCGAGCCGACCTATTCGTGCAACAGATGTTGGTGTGGGTTCTACCGTGATTAAAATGTTTATCCCCTCCTGTGTCCATTAAAGGTAGGCAACGCATTTGCAACTCAGTAGCTTGTTGCAGTTGTCTATGGGTAGCTCTCACTTTATATATGTTGAACCGCTAGCGCGTTACCTACCAACCACTATAAAAAAAATCCCTAGCTAGAGTAGTACCACATAAGCTTACCTTAGCATTTCCGCATCGAACCAGAGTCCCCATGAACGCGATGTTATCCTTATTGACCCTGCCACCAGCGGCCTTGTTGGGAAGAACGGTCTTGACTGCGGGTTCTGTCTCACCGGTGAACGAGGACTCGTCTATCGCCAGGTCGGTGGACTCGAAGAGTCTGAGGTCTGCCGGCACCCGGTCTCCCACGCTCAGATGTACTATATCGCCAGGGATTAGGTTCCGAGCGAGGAAGTGCTCGATACTGCCCTCTCTGAGACTGTCACGTAAAAATTTACACAATTTACTAAGTTTATAATATTCCTAGTCCGATTATAAACTGACGAGTTTCTCAATCGGTCGCTGACATACATATACAATGGGCGTATACATTTCTCTACAATTCATAATACATGATATCTATATAATTTGTAAACTTGTTTGTGATCCTAAATAAAATATAAACTATCTTGGTTTCCCTTTAATGGCCATTTCATTTACTTTTTAGTAAATACACATATTAGTAGAAAACATAAAACAATATGAAAGTATATACTTTAGTAGTTAAAGTCAACTTTGGTGAAATCTCGTAGAATAATTGTCGGTCTGTGAAATGAAACAAAACAAACTGCGATGTCACAACCATGGAAACAACTCTACACTCAGCCAATTAAAAAGTTATACGACTGGGGAGCGCATATGCTAGAGTCCTAACGGGAAAACTCGCATGCAATCCACGTGCATGAGTTTAGTAACTGGCTAACTTTATTTAACTAGTTAATTTGCGTGTAGCACTTCATTTAATATTTACTAACTAGACTCAAGTTTTTTGTACCAACAAAATCAGTATTTTCGACTTTAATACATGATGACATTGTCGTCGTTTCAGACGACATTGATCCACTACCGTAAGCCTATTGATCTCTACAGAAATAGGTCTCTATTCTCACCCTGTCTTGACCAGATCATTGGCACATCTTGAGAGAGGCTTACCTATGCCGCGACATGTACCTGTACATGGTCGCCTTAAAACATGAGCAGTGAGAGACAAAACTAAATGATCAATAATAATTAATAAAGGAATATAATCGTTGATAACTTATACACAGATCATTAACTTTAATTCCAATAGAAATTAACATTGATAACCTTGATGCGCGTTAAGTCAGCTGACATTTATTATTGTCATGCAGTGGACATGCACTCGACTCACGCTTGCGGGGAAAGTGATTTTCATTGGCTCACTCGCCAATTACTTTCCCTTGCACTTCGCATACATTTATAGTTACTTATTCTCATGCAAAAGTATGGTATTGCATGGCCCATTTAATAACTAGTGCTGAGCTAGTGTCTTCAATCTACTTGACAGACCTATGTTTCCGGTCATTTTCTAAGTTATGAAATTGGTCTTATGATTATATAATTGATTTATTAAACGGTTTATTAAAACAATCGCAATACACGTTGAATCCATAGCATCATACTATGTTTTTACGCTTCATATTTTTAAAAGTCGGGCATATTAGTGTATGCGTATTATTCGATTAAAAAAATTGATCTTGTCCAGCAGAATGAGGAAGGCAGGGGACTGTTGGATGAGACGACAACAAAAATAGCATTGTGTAAAAACTATACCAGTTGCATGTCGGCGGCACAAGCTTGTTCAGTTCCTCGAGCGATTTCTCCGAGCGGTACTCCTGCACGAAAGCCACCGTCACCACGATGATGATGGCCACCGTGATAGAGATGGCGTCGTCGAACTGCCGCATGCACACGCTCACCACCGCGGAGCCTGACGACAAAGAGATAGACACGATTTAGACATTAATTGCGTATATTGTATGATGGGATGAATAGGAAAAGGAAATAACAATTTTGTTATCCCCTCCTCTGTCCATTAAAGGTAGGCAACGCATCGCTACCCATAGACATCTGCAACAACTCATTAGCTTGTTGCAGATGTCTATGGGTAGCGTTCACTTGATATCGGGTGAACCGCTTGCTCGTTTTCCACTTTATACTATAAAAAAAAACTGGAATGTTTTCTTTTGTTATTACGTTAAATTTAAGTTAAAATGGCCACTATGGCAATAATTAAAGGTGCGGTTGGACATAATAATCATGCACAAAATAATTATCTTAAAATGATGTTAATAAAAGAAAAAAAGAAGGTTTGTTTGCGTTTGACATGATTCTGATTGATGACTCAAATTGTCAATGATTCGTTCTGTTCTCGATTTGCTGGCAGTTTATAAATTGCGTAGGTTACAAAAATTAATGTGACGAAACAAAAGCAAAGCCTTAACAGGGAAGTGTTACCAGTTCACGAAATGAGAATGATGCGTGAAGTTTTTCATCATCATCTTTCGCTGTCGCTTAACATCAAGAGAAGCATTTGCCTTCCTTAAAAAAATGTAAAAGAATACAAGTGCAATGCGTTCTCAAAGTCCGCCATGTTGTTAGTTTAACGACCCATAACAGGTTATCGGCTGGTACTATTTGTTTTGCACGTCTCACTGTCATTCATATGTCTTAGATGTTGTAATTTAAAACATAATACAATGGTGAATCACAACCTTGAATCTTCTATAGCGTATAAATATAGATCGATTTGAATTGTCTTGTTAAAACAAGTGTTAATACTTTTGCAAACATTTTATCAAGGCATGCATTCTCTAGCCTATATTCTCTATTCTCTAATCGAGAATAAGGGGTTATAAAGGTTAATATTCAATCTTTAATTATATAAATAAAGTAAAGAGGGCGAAGGGGGAGGGGAAGAATAGAACGAATCCTACTAATATTATAATTCTACAATATGGATGTATGGATGTTTGTGTTGTTACTCTTTCACGCAAAAACTGAATGGGTTTAATTTATTTTAATATAGCTTATACGTCAGAATAACACATACGCTATAATTTGTAAAGATATTGTGTGAATTGTCCAAAATATAACGATAAGTGTCAAGTAAGGAGGAAAAATTCCGCCATATGAGAGGTATTCTGGTGTGCGCAGCAAAAACCATTAGAGTTACACGTATATAATGTATAAAATAAATGTTTACCTTAAATAGTCCTACAAAAAATCCCGCGACGGCATATATCTTTTATGTGTAAGCCATTATCGCCAAAATAGTAAACTATCTATTAATTATGTGGAACGAAATTTAAGTATTTAATTATAAAAGCAGTAAAAAAGATCAAATAATAAAATCTAATTTACAGCGTAATGTAATTCGCGGTATTCCCCTGACAAACCGGTGCATACAATAAAACCGGTGTGAAAACACATTAAAATACAAATAATTAAAATATCATCTTATTTTTTATTTATATTTATAAGTTGAAATCACGACTACAAAATCATGATCAAGATTAGAGACCAACGAGACATAAGTTTCTGAACAGTCCAACGGAATTATCCCAGTTTTTAAAAATAGAATTGTAACCAATTAGGGCCGCCTTCGAATTCCATATAACGTTTCTGTGCACTGGGAACTCGTCCTCAAATAAAATCTATTTTGATGTCACATTTATAGAGCCCACTCTAATCGTACGTATGTTAGTGTCACAATTATACACGTAACCGTGGGTTCACACTGCCGAAAATATTCACATATTGCCATCTCAATTTTTTTATAGAGAAAGATATACGATTTTTCACCAGTGGAAACCCACGGTAAACATGTTAGCCAAAACAAACAATTATTAGAAAGTTCTAAGAAATATTCCGAAATATACTTTATTTCATAGTTAGATATGATTGTTGTAAACAATGTCGATTACCATACATGGCGGCCATTACACTTTTTTTAATTCATCGGAAATGTAATTATGTGGAAATCGCGAGACAAATTTTCATTGAACTAACATGTATGTCACGTCATGTTTGTTAGCCATGTCAGCCTTTCAGAAATCGGGCGTAAATATATTTCGATGCTCTAACTATGGCAGTAAACACCACAGAGCAAAGCTCAGTCCACGTGTAGTATTGTATACGTAAATTACAACGTTCACCAAAATTTATATTTACCGGCACGACCTTTAACACATTATCTTTACTAGTTGAAGACCCACAACGTCTACTTGTACAACAAGAAACTTCTACAGTTAAAATACAACCAAAAAGAACACATATAAAACAGATATGTCACAAGTAATTTTAATGTTAGCCGACTGTACGTTATGAACAATGTCATTGTTCATAAATGATAATTTTGAGAACTCCGTCACAGCTCGTTGCCTCATCTGACTGCTCACAAGTTGCGTCAAGGTCGCACAAAATTGTGCGCGTGCATCACCTTGAGGATTCTTCACCGGTACCAATGATGTATGGAAAATTATAACATCTGAATTATAAGATAAACCATGTAGGTTTCAATCACACCTGGTTTCTGGCTGGATAGATTGATGATAGACCTATACCTCTCTTGCTAAATAAATATGCGCTCACGCCCGTAACCCAGAGAAGTAGGCATAGATCATGGATTTCTCGTTTCTTCTCCATTCATACATCTTTGCATCGCTCGTCGGTTATGGGTGCTCCTTATATCGGCCTTTTTTAGTAAACCGCTAATCTGATCGAATAAGTTCTCCTAGGGCGTCCCAATCCAACACTGCCACTCACTTTTGCTATATAAATTTGTTTCGTTATTTCTTATTATTATTATTCTTATATATTCATTATTTCTCTTGCTAAAGTATGTATCATATGTTAAAGGAACTTTAATTGTAATTTATTTTTAAAACCTTATCTTCGGTAATATCCGTGAAAAGTGTTCAAGGAAAATTCCGCTTCGTTAAAATAAAAATTTAATTTGAAATTCATTGGTATTATTATTATTTTTACTATTTTCGATTGAAGCAAAACTTTAATCGCCTACTATTAAATAATCAATAGTAGAAATACTAGTAATCGCTCAATGGTTGAAATTCGATCGTAATTCATTTAAGTTAGTACTAAATAAGCTAAGTATCTTTTAATGTTGCCATCACAGAATCACTAAATAAAAACTTTAATTTAATTTATTCACTTCAGATATAACACCCACATTTGTTGGCAAAAAATATATTTAAAACTAGGTTAGTAGATCATGCTTATACAATTTGATTATTTTACATAATATTTATAATAAAAATTTAATTTATATAAAAACATGGCGCCGACCTAGCGTTGACACAATGGACTATCCATACGACTCGTCGACCCTTCAGAAGAGAGTTGCAATATCGGTTACCATGGTAATGTTCCATGTCTAACAATAACAACTTTTTGGGACATATTACCTATAAAATAAATAAATATGCGCTCACACCCGTAACCCAGAGGTGTAGGCAGAGATCATGGATTTCCATTTGGCGCGATCCTGGCACAAATCTCTCGCTTCTTCTACATACATCTACGTATACATGCTCGTCGGTTGTGGGTGCTCCTTATATCGTCCTTTTTTAGTAATTTTAATTACCTATAATTCAAAGTTATTATGCGCGGAATAATCTTATAAAATTTTCCAGCGTGGAAAATGAGACGCGAATGTATGCAAAACTGCGGGCAAGAGCTAGTTAATAAATACTTTGTGTAAAAACACCTGATTCAACAGACTTCATTATAACAGATTCACGAGCTCTGTTCACACTACTAAAGGCAAGTACTCTGACTACATTATTGTAGATTAACAATTCATAAGTATGGCCTCAATTCACGTGTACTTTGCGACTGAAGTTCAGCACCTGCGTTCAGTGGCGTTGAAAAGGTTAGGAACTAGGTCTTGCGAAATAAAAGGAACCTTCATTTTACATTACTTGAAGGAATCCTTTCAGAGTAAAGTCTGAACTTTCTAAGCTACGTTTCAACCTTTCCCTCTCCATCGGTGTGCTTCTTTTAGAAGTATGAGTTTAAAATGAGAAACCTTCCGAGAGCTCAATGAAAGTAAGATAAAAAATAAAGTAGAAATTAAATACACAATAATAAATAAATATTTTTTATATTTGTTCATTACAATACAATACACAATAATAAATAAATATTTTTATATATTTGTTCATTAAATAAGACAACATTGTTTCAAACTTTTGAGGAAAGCAACATAGTATGTTCACATACAAATATTTTAATCTTTACATTAGAAAAAGGAACTGACTGGCTGATATCAATGCACAGCCCAACTAAATGGGCTTAGAGCCTTGAAATTTTGCACTGAGATTTGTACTCTCTAAACATCTAAAGTAGGGGATGAAAATATGTATGGAGAAACTACCCGTATGAAGCCGGGGCGAGTCAGTAGATCATTATAAAAGATATTAATAATTGCATATTCCCACCCTTTATGAACGTACGAGCTGGAATTCTTTCAAACCTATTTGGGTGAAAATAAAAATTAAGTTACTGCCTTCACCTGCTCCTTCCAATAGTCGCCTTTACCATGGTAAAGATACTAATTTATTCGAATACCACATGGAGTGACTATTCGCAACCAAACTATAACCGTTTAAAAATAACAGTATTATATATAACCTGAAAATAATGCTGAAAAATTACATAACGGCAACTTAGCCTTGTTCTAACAAAGTCAGACATGACGTCGCAAATCAGTACGGCTTATTAACCGAAGGCCAGTCCTCTTTGAGCACGTAACAACCTCGTTAGATTGAATGGAGTTGTGAGGCATTATTGAAATTAAATCTACTTCAAGATAGGCAACAATGTAAAAACAAAACAAAGACATGAAACAATGTCATAATTTTTCTTTTTCGTCCTACAAGAGATTGTCTTTGTCTATCCAAAAGTTTAAAAATTTGATAACACATAAACAATCAGTCATAGGGACCCGACAAAAGTGAGAACTCAAAGCAGGTGGAAAGGCACGACAATAATAAACCCTTGTATCTTAACAATAAAATTCAAAATTGAATACAAAAAAAATAAATTAAAAAAAAGTTCGTATTCAAATAAGAGCCTAAAAGATGTTCCAATATCAAATATCGTCCAACGACTAAAGAAGTTTTCACTTCAAAAACAATCGAATGAATCGGAAATATGTTGTACTCGATTGTCGATTTATTCGTTCCTCGCCATGCTTATTCGAATAACAATCGAGTAATTACTAATTGTGCGGATAAGAGTGACAAAAAGGCAATGTGTTTAAATAAAACTGGCAAGTCTTAAATATGATCGAGAAAAAAAAAACTTTGTTGTCGACTAACATTTTATGATCTACGTTACAATACAATTAACTAAACAAAAATAATCAACTTTTAGTAATAAACGCCCAGATACACAATTTCTGGCATTTGGGTATTAAAAGATATGTGAAAAGCGAAAAAAAAACAAAAAAAGTTAGAATTTTCACGCCAGGCAACAAGTTCACTTTATTCCCAACCTTTTAATCAATCCCGGCTAAACCTTTAAGGTATATATTCACGGATCTTGACTAATCTTTAACTCTATCCACCCTATAAAATACATACAGTCATGATATAATATTATTATTCGTAGCGTGGTGTTAATTCGCTCTGCGGTCGATGTCGTCCAGCATGTCGGTTGTAACCAGTTCACTTGAGCTTTTTTGTCGACTAGTTACGCTCCGCCGCTTTGGCAAACATACACATATAAATTAATTTTTAGTAAGTATAAGCTCTTTTGTATTGTAAATGTGTTAGACTACCCTTAAGAGGAATGAGAGCTCATAAATTTTACGAACACTAAAACAAAAGGAACTTCCTAACAGAAATTCATGACATATTCTTCACAATTTACATTATAATCTGTTCATTTAATAATTTTACAGCAAGTTCTTAGATTCAATGTCACCAAGGCGCTTCTAGACCGAACAATAATACCATTAACGATCCGCATGTCTTGTTTGACATGTAGTATTATTAACGAACGAACAAAATAGAATTTATAATGACAATAATTTTATTAACTTATGTATGTATAGCAACACTGAACTGTCAAGAGGACAAGCGCGCGAAAAATGAAGTTTGACGTAGACCAATTTAAATTTTTACTTCTTTTTTCCTTGATACTGGCTGGTATACCAACCCACGGCCTAACTAGTGGGCCTGGAGACACTAAATTCATCTCCTAAATGTCTAGAGTAGGGGATGAAAGTTTGAATGGAGAAACAACACGTGCGAAGCCGGGGCGGGTCGCTTGTCCTCGTTTAAGACCACATTCTAAATTATACGTCTATACCAAGCCTATGTACTTGGAACTTGTCTAGGTTAAATCCATTAGGATAACTATATCTTGTTTGTGTCACTTACAGCATAATCCAGTAATCCTCACGTTCATATTCAATGTACCGTCTACTGTTTCATGAATATCTAATCAAAATTAGCATAAACATTCTGACGTTAGCATTTGCCGAGTGTGTATACCCGTCTTTATTACAAACAGCTATATGTGTACACCAAGCTTTACTGTTATTTCGATCTAAGGCCATTTTTTGCATAGCAAAGTCCGGTCACGGGTTCATTGGCTTTATGCAAAAAGAAATGCAAAGCTTCCAGATACACGTTATGGTTTTGTAATTATTTTCATTTGTTTTTCTTACATTTATTTGTACAGAGCTGTTCATATATTTAGAACCTATTATTTGTAACGCCTGTCTAAATGCTGTATCTATTGGCCTTGCATTAATAGATCTGATCTACTGCGAAATTAACACTAAATATAATCTGTTCTAGTAAAATTGAGTTTTCTTGAAAGATAATTAGTAATCTAACGACCCGCCCCGGCTTCACGGAGGTACACTAAGTGCTACATACATACTAATTATGTATAGCCAGAAAAACAGGCGTGCATCAAATAATTGTACTGAAGCAAAAATACTTCTCATTATAAACCCCCTTACGGACCTTTAGAGGACGAATTTAGAAAAATCATATTTCGTATTCGCCTACGAATAACAGAAATCTCTGTGCACTGTCTGTCTGTAATATTTCAAGTCTCCAGGATATATTTGTAATATTTCAAGTTGGCTCAACGCAAACTACAGAGTAGTAGAGAGTAGGGTAGAGTAGAGTAGAGCCAACGCTCATATCCACATATATCGTATAAATATACAAAATTGTTCGTTTAATATTATTAGAGAAGTGAAACGTGTTTACACAACACTGAGTCTAAAACAAGTATCTTTCTTGAGTGATTATTTTGTAACCGTGAGTTTCCACTGCCGAACATTCATAAACATATTGTCATCTCAGTTGTTTCAAAGAAAAAGATAAAGCTTGTATCGCGACACGATTTTACGCCAGTGGAAACCCACGGTAAGATTAGTAGTAGTTAGTTGATTAACATATCCCGTTACCTTCACTTATCGTATGAATTAAATTAGTACTTTAGTACTGTTACGTATGAAAATAAATAATTTTGCATAATTTAAGATGAGCATAAATTACGGTAATATTAACTATCGGGTTATCTACAATAACGATTTACGTATACACAAATAAGCCTATTAATACTGTAAAATTATAATCGGGTAAAATTTAGAAAGGAGCATATCGGTCGTTATTAACGCCGCCATCTTGTACTCACCGAGCAGGAGTAGAATAAGCGGGTTCTGGAACTGTTCAATGTACTTCTTCCAGAGCGGGTCCTCCTCCTTGACCTGGAACTCGTTCGGGCCAACGAAGTTCATGCGGTCGTTGGCCTCGCGCCATGATAGACCGCGTCGGACGTCCACATGCAGACGATCTGCCACCTGATGAAATGATACAAATTTTTACATATAAATATCAGGAAATATCTGATTAAGGCGATTGTTTCAGTCTTTCTTAATTTCGTCGTCAAACTTCCCAATCGAGCCAGAAGGAGGGTAATATTTTTCGCTCATATGTGTGTTCCATTGTGACCCTCCTGTACCCTAAGCGGCTTTACGCTGTAAGAACCGACAATAAGGTTACCAGCAACGACATTTCCGAAAATTAGTAGTAAGCGGCTTCACAGATTTTGAATGGTGAAGTGTCATTGGGTTTTATTTTCCCCTATATGTGTGAAATGTTGATAATCTTTGCCAATACATTTAGACGTGTTTTTTCTTAAATAACTATTATAATATCAATGTCCTAGAACACTATTCACACACGTCCATCTGATACCAAACTAAGCAGAGCTGTACTATAGAAACCAGATACTGACATACTACATATACTATTTTTCTTTCGTAAATACAAACTTAAATAGATAATTACACCCAGACTCAGGACAACAAGATATGTTCATTCACACAAAAGTCTATCCTGGATGGGAATCGAACCCACAACCTGCTGCGTGATAAGCAAGTATCTTACTTACCACGCCAACCGACCCTGTCGTCTTCATATGTAGGACAAGTCATATTACTTGTAAGAAACTTGGTAAACTTAAAAACTGAATAAAGTGAACTCTTACTACACTGAAACTTAAAACTTGCGACTGGAACAGTGGAAGTCTAGCATAAGCAGCCTCAGCATAAATAGGCCTGCCTTGTCTCATTTGAATGGGATCTTTGGAAAATAGATCTTAATGCAACTACTTTAGGTAAGGTATTTATAAACCAATCAATATGTTCGCAGACAACGGGTTAAGGTCGAACGATGTAATAAAAACCATAGAAGTGCACAAGCTATAGGATTGCATTGGCCAGCATATCACAAGTGTGTTTAAGAAAGTAATAAACGTTTAAATATACTACACAAGAATCACAATTCATAATACTATAATGTTCGAGAGCTCGGTTTAACTCAGAGTGCGAATTTGTTTATAAGTTCTGTCCTCAATGGGGAGACGTTAGTTTCATATATTTTAGCTAATTAAAATAAATATACGCTCACGTTCGTAACCGTAAGAGGGGTAGGGTAGAGATTATGGATTTCCATTTGGCGCGATCCTGGCACACCTCTCTCGCTTCTAAACCCATACATCTACGCATACAAGCTCGTCAGTAACTAGTACTCTTTGTATCGCTCTTCTTTAGTATGGTACTAATCTGATCGATATATGTAAATTCTCTTTGGACGTCCCTTCCCATTGCCACTCACTTTTGCAACATAAATTTGTTTCGGTACTCTCCCTTCATTCAATCTTTCAACATACCCGAACCACCGAAGCATACCTTTCTCGATTCTAGTCCCAACATCCCCTTTATGCCCCACTTTCCAAGGACGTGAGTACATGTTTATTTGATTTAATAGCTACTGATGCACGTCGTTCAACTGTTAGTGCTACACAGGGCGTAGTTTTCATACAATAATAATATAAATGCAACATCTATAAAGCACTCTATTGAAATTAACTTTCCAGTCTTGAATTGGGTCAATCGCTACCGACTCCAACTACAGTATCGATTTTTACAACTAGCCTGTGCAGTGAATGCGCCATACTAACTACATTACAGTAGCCTAAGCGGTCGCCTGAAAGTGTTTTTAAATGTCAAATCATGTTAGCCTATAACTTCCCTTAGTAATTGGTTTCCTGAGATTCGCATTCAAACAAACTCTTTAACTTTGTTTATTATATTAGTACTAGCTTCGGTATCAACCGCCGTTCCATTTAAGTTAAAGGGTAGCAGCGATTTCTAAAGAAAATTACTTCTGTACCTTCGCGCAGATAATTTTTAGTCACATTTTCTTTCTCTCTTTACTCGGATCCTAATGGCCTAAGTGTGTTGTTAAAAAGTCTATAACCTTCCCTAATAATAGGACTGTCAACTGCAAAAAGAATTAATAAAATTTTAATAGGAGTTCCAGAGATTAGTGCGGTCAAACCATTTCGCTTTATTATATTATAGACCAGATATTCCAACTCTTTCCCTTATCCACTTCCATATCTTACTTACAAAAAAAGTGGCCACGTAATTCTAGAAATTGTTAAAGTGTTGATGGTTGTAATGGCTATTTAACACGTGTTATGTAACATTGTGTTATAGTGTCTGTTTGTGGCCTTCCATAAAAAAATATTTACCATTCTTTGAATGCTCAAAACGTGATTAATTTTAAATGTTAACCAAAGGTGATAATATGCTTCCAACTTATTTTATTTAAATTTAATGTAACACCCGAACAAACAGAAGTGAAAACAGGCCAAGAGTATTATCTGATAACATTAAGCCTCACGCGCTCCTAGACAATCAAGTCTTAATTGGCATGCAAGAGTGTCAGGCCTTGTACATACATAA
>JWHW01043196.1:30431-45912 GCA_000931545.1 Papilio glaucus
GGCGTGAAGGGTCGTCGGGTGCGCAGCGGTCGCAAGGCGCCCACGCTGCTCGACCCACTGGAAGTGCCGCTCATTTCTGAAAAATTACATGTATTACATAAAACTTTCGTGAGGCATTATTAACTAAATAATTAATTCAATAAAACGGCTTTACTCATGTTCGCATACATCGGTATTAGTGCCGACATGTTTCAGACATGTAGGAGATCCTTCTTCTGGGTGAATTGAACTAGTCGCCCCGCTTCGCACTGCGCACCTGAGCTCGACTTGTCAGGGCGGAGGACACGAGGTCCGCCGGCGACGATAACGAGCTCGACACCGATGCCTTATTGTCAATATTGGTGTTTACATTATTAATGGAGGCACAGGTGCGAACTAATCCCACTGACCTTACTAAAGGTCCTCCGACAGGTCCTAAACTTGTCGGAACCAATATCGATATACGCGAACATGAGTAAAGCCGTTTTATTGAATTAATTAATTACATATGTATATTGATATTGTATATAGTGTACTATGGGACTATAACCTACATAGATGTTAGAAAAAAGATACTCTTGATTTTATTTGATCTTAATAGTAATAAGACTTATATTCGTTATATGAATCTTGACAGTTTGTCATAACAGACGTATCTCAAATTATTTTGAATTTATTTATTTCGTAGGATGTATTATTAATATTGTTAGTTTGTTTATATTATACAAACATCTAAGAAAAAAATCTGTATTTGTTACGAATCAACAAGGGGGCTTCTAAAAGTAGTGTGCAATCAAATCCTTCGTGTGTTATCAAATTGCTCATTTATTGTCAGACTGGACGATGCTACCAACGAGGAAATAGTTCGAAATGTAATGTAAATGTTATGTTGAATGTCTACCGCATGCTGCCTGCTCATCTGAAATGTAGTGTAATGAGTAAACACGGATGTTTTACGACACAGAAAAGATACTGGCAGAATTCCATGAAGACGGAAGAGGGCGCTCGTTCTACGGGGATGAAAATTACAACGGGATTATTATCACAGAAGATCAGTCCTCGCGACAGTTGACTATCTCGGCGACGAAACTGTCTATGATCACACTGACAAAACAAGACATTTGTATGTACAAACAATTATTCCCAAGGAGGGTTGGCGTCAGGCAGGCGGCCGGCCGTAAAAACTATAGCCAAAACCGTACAGTATGGACAACAACAACTACAATCATGCTGTGCCGACCTCACAAGAGTGGGAAAAGGGCAAGGAGATGATGATGATTCGTTATATGAATCTGCGAAACATGCATGTGGGTTCGAATTCGCCATTCGTATGGACGACGGTCCTACTGTGCCGACCCCACATAAAAAAGTGGGAAAACGGCAGGGAAAAGAAAGAAGACATATGTATATTGATCAGCAAAGTTTTCTTTGGCAATTACATAAAGTCGTTAGTTCCAAAAGCATATCTATTCTTTTAAGTATTATTTTTTATGAAAATATGTCCTTCCAAACTTGAAAACGCCGTTTTTGAATGACAAACAAGCGAGCGATAGGCAATTAACTTATCAAAAGAAATCAAAATACGTGTTCAGTATTTGATAGATACTATGATAAATATTATGAATAATTCCTTCTTCGTCCTTCTCTTTTCCTTTTACTTGAGATCGGGTCTTCGCACTTTCCTAGACCGAGACTACTGTTGGACTTTCTGAAAGTCTCTTGTTATATTTAATCACGAACAAGTTGTGGGACGACCTCTACCTCTAATTTCTTTTATGGGTCCAATTCAAATTGCACCACATAAACACCACAAAATCTTCTTTTAAATGTCCATACAGTTTATCAAATATTCCTGAGTATTTTTATTATCTTTATTGTTATTTATTGCCTAGGAGTAAGAAAAGTAGGAAACTTCTCTTTTTTTTCCTACTGATCTCAACGTAAATACAATTTTACTTTTTGATTTTGACGCATGATTATATATTTAGGATATCATAAAGATAAGATTAACCGGTTCTCACTACTATACTATACAAAAAAGAATTTAGTAGCATGAAAATATATTGTGTATGTATACACTTCCCCTAGCAACGGTATAACAACAATCTTTAACGACCGCTCGACCTTTGGTTCAATCACCTTGGAGCAAAATATGAATCTTTGGACAAATTGCTGTCGCGTGCAAACGACTGAATCACGTCGCTACCATTGGGCGTCGGTAATGCCAACCTTTTGACAACTCGACACTGATGTATGAAGTTTGTGATTGAAACGGAGAAGCAATGGAAATTATAGAAAGATCGTATAGTTTCGATCTATAGTATAAAGTATAGACTTTAGTATATTTAACATACGGTTGAACAATAGTAATACGACCGTTTTGCAAGTCAGTGTTTAATTTTAAAATGTATTGTTATTGGCTTATGAATTACTGCCAAAGAGCGCCTGTACTTCTAAACTTTTTGATAATCCGACAAATTTAAGAACGTTTACGTAGTAACATTTTACATGTTGTATGAAACATACTACTACTAATGGTAGGTTAATATAGCAAAACTAAAAAAAGCCACGAAGGCGCAAACGAGTTACAACTACAACCCCTTGAGAGCCATACTAAAACATTAAAAATATTTAAAGTCGAAAATTACACCACTAAGATTTCTTGACATAAAACAGACATGTACTGTAATGTAATAAATAAAATTATACGTTAACTGTTGTAAATTGTTAACTGTAATTTACAGTTATGTTATAAAAAATAAAGGGGCTAATAAGTGATAAATGACGTAAATTGCGACAAAAGAATTGGTGGCCATATGTCGTGACTGGAAGTCGTTCGTACAACTCATGTGACATTCACAAGGTGAAATGTGTTGCCGTGCGAAAAGTTAATACCGATTTAGTGTTAGGTTAAGACATTCCTGTTTAACCTAACATAAAATAATATTCAGATATTTCTGCGTCAAGCCGGTACAAAAACACAAATCAATAGCTTTCCATATAAATACTAAAATTTTGTTTGATATCTGATAAATGAACTGTTGAATCTTGGGGAATTCGATATGTACAATGACATAAATTAATACAAACAATTTTACATAACTGCTCCAAGTATAATTAATACTTTGTTTCAAAAAAGTAGTGATGTGTGTAGCTTTACAGTTATCTTTAAATATAATAAAAATGTAACTGATCGCTATCTGTACATGGAAGATAATTGACAAAAACTGTTATTGGGGGCCTTAATAAACGCAATACCACCCAAAACAATGATTATTAGAATTTTTGTCCGTCTGTTTGTCTGTGCGTTTGTTACCGCTAATCTCAAAAACGGCTTAACCGATTTAGGTGCGGTTTTCACTAATGTATTGTGGTAAGTTTCACTTAACATTTAGTGTTTGTTTTATCTCAATCGGTATATAAATAAAAAAGTTATATCAATTTAACTGTGCTACGGCCATATTGTGTCGACCCCACATACGCAGGAAAAGGGCGGAAGGGAGATGATGAGGTTACGGTAGTATTAAGTAGGTAATATCATTTCGTTGAGGTAAAATTGCAAGGCGGGTGAAACCGCGGGGCACAGCTAGTAAATATATAAGTTTACGGTATGTACCGTCAAATATAGCAGCTCGCGCTTCGCTTATGATCTCAGCCGACGTCTTGCGCCTGGGGGGAGCGTAGAATGGGGCGCCGGCGCCGCGTCTCTGCCCCCTATCGGCCATTGCCATACCTGTAACAACAATACAGGATATTATATAAACGTAAAAATATATATTTAATACATTACAGATTTCTCTTGCAGTAAATTTAAATTATCAAACAATTTATTCAATCCTAAAATTACTAGAGAAGTTCAAAAGCTGTAAATAGGATGTTCCGGGTACGTCCTAAAAACTGCGTTCGGATGCGTCTGCCTCTACCAGAGAAATGGCAAAAAATATGGGCTTCGTGCCCGTATTTCTTGAGAGATATTTGTAATACCGCGTTTCGTCTAAAGAGTGAGGTGACTCTGGATCAATTTCTCTCTCACTTTTTCCGTCTCTCTTTTCTTATCCAACACCCGTTCTTCTCTACCTGGTAACGCATTCTCAAGTACTTCTATTATAGCGGATGTTAAGTAGTAGGTATAACATGTTATCAGGTCAGACGCTTTCTTATTCACCTCCTAACTTGAAAAAAATGTTTTTTAAACGAAATGTAAAATTAAGAATTGCATATTATAGATAACAAGTTTTAGCTATTTTAAATAATATAATTTACATTGAAGCGACTCGATATGTTTACAGATTACCTAAATACCAATTTAATAAGCATTTTGTTAATTCTAACCAAGTAGAAAAAAGTATTCTTTGCCTAATACTAGTTTGCCCATGGTAAATTAGATGTCTTAAATACGCTCCGGTAAATTGGAACTGGAAAATGTGACTGAAAGTGGCAAAGGACATAATTTTGGTATTTCCCATAGAAACTGAATTAAAAAGCCAATTTATAGAAATACACAATTACCATGATGTTCCTAACTGGGACAACATATCAAATAATGTATTCATTTCATTAGACACTAGGTTACGGTGTCACAGCTGTGTCATGGCCCACTTTCAAACTATAATTTGTCTGATATCAACAGTCGATAAGCCATCATATACAGTAATCAATTTTGTAACATAGTGGCATAGTGCTAGAAATGAATAACAAAATAAAATAAGAAAATATATATAAGTTATTAGGTGATAAGAAAACTGGACACGTATTTATTAAATTTTGTACAAAAATAGCAAAAAGAATAGTCTTAAGAATTAAAGTGTAAAAGTGTATAAACTAGTCATTTTATATTTTAGAATTAATTAGACTTAAGCATAGTTATAAAAAAACTAGTCACTTTATAAACTTAGAATTAATTAGACTTAAGCATAGTTATAAAAAACTAGTCACTTTATAAACTTAGAATTAATTAGACTTAAGCATAGGTATAAAAATTTGTCATAAAATGAATGTATTAGAATTAGTAAGTTACGTAAGATTGTAAAGTAATGACAAAGTATCTGGATTTAGCACGCCAGGGGGAGAACGAGATGACAGCATAGCGCCGACCATAAATAAAAAAAACACATACTGGCCCATAAATATGTAATCATTATATATTTATTTTCAAAATAAGAAATTATTAAAAAGCAGTTTTCTTTAATTGACAAAACTGCATTTGGTCACTCGCACTCACTATTAAGTGAGTTGGGTAAACATAGTTAAAAGATAATACCAGAAATATTTAAAAACCTAAAATCTTTAGCACATCCCTTCAATTGTCGTCTGAAAGTAACTGCCCTTTACGCACGTGTGATATTTCAGGTTCTAGACAAAGCTTTCAGATTTCTGGAACAAAGTGTGATACTTGAATTTAATAGGGTTCAAATGAATTCAATTCAAAAGGATGAATGAAGAGAGAATAACGAACCAAATTGGCATCCCAAAATGGCCATTTGTGAGTGGTAGTGTTGGCAGGAGACGCCTTAGAAGAACTTATTTGGATAAAATTAATGGCTAATTAAAAGAGGGCGATATAAGAAGTACCTGCAACCGACTATCATGTATGCGTAGATGGATGGATGTAGAAGAAGTCAGAGAGGTGTGACAGGATCGCGACAAATTGAAATCCTTGATCTCTACCTACCCCTCCGGGTTACGGGCGTGAGTGCATATTTTTATCATTAACCACAAGGCTTTTTAGTAATACTTTACTATTTTAATTAGTCCGATAATCGAGTTTACATCGCACCAAGTTAGTTAAAAATGGAATGTCTGAATGCTGTTTATCAAATTCTAAAACAAATACTGAACTTTTTCCTTTGAGGAGAATTTTAAGCAAAAGAGATTTTTAGGCTCCTGCTTAAATAATGGTCGGCATAATAAATGTATACCCTCATCTGTTATTTGATCAGGACATAGATTTAGACTAAATTATCGAACCTTTATTGTTATACCCATTGAATTTGGTTTTAACGATTAAACATTGTCCCCTCTATTGGTGAGGTGCCGGAGATCGAAGTCTACTCCTCTTCCCCTTATCCATTTCTAACAAGGAAAGAATGGGAAGAGAGGGATTTGATCAGGGAGGGGATAAATAGGAAAAGGAAATATTTTTTTTTCTGTTTGCCCCTCTTCTGTCTGCAATTCATTAGCTTGTTGCAGATGCCTGTGGGTAGTAAAAAGATTCAGTTCGGCAACCCACTTGTAATTTATCTATATACATATTATCTAACGGATAAACTGGGATCAAATAACAGATTAAGGCATAAGTTTGTTATGCCGCATCTCATACTATAACGATCTCTAGAAAAATACCCTGCTACTTTTTACTTGTTCCGACTTCAGGCTAATCGTTGGGGTCATTGTACTTTTAAATTGCCAAAGAATCGTATGATGTATGATTTGTTCCTTTTAAATTGACTATCTCTTTTCAATTATCGTTAAAAAGCATTTCTACATCAATCTTATGGGCAATGAAGACCTTCAGATTTATTTTAATAATATGGTGATGTGACCGAAACATGGTATGCTAGTTAAAATAATATCAAGAATTCATTAGATAAATTCATTTAGGATATATCTTTAAAATTAATATGTTTCCCAGTATCATCATGTCCAAACGAAAGATTATAACGGATTTATTTTAACAAATTCTAACAAAAATTCTATTACTATTATCAAAAAAAATAACACATAATCGTCGGGAACAAAAAAATGCGATAAAATGAATAAAATTATTTTTATTTCAATGTGTAGGTTGAAAGAAATCGTTTTCAAATTTCTTACCGCGATCTAACTTCTTGAATTCAGTCTGGCTGAACAATTGCACATGTCACAAAAACAACTCGAACGATACGATATCAAAATAATTTAATCGCCTGCTACAGGGCGGGCGGGCGCCGCGCAACGAAACACAAACACAACTGCATACGAACTTTCGTAGCGTTGTCGTAGCCGCGTAGACGAGTAGTTTACGAACTACTCGTTACTTTACGTTTACTTGATTACGTTAAGGTGTAGGTACATCAAGTAAAATGTTATGGCTAGTATTTCGATATAAATACCTTAAATGTGAAAAGATTACATGAGTTTTAGACGAAAAATTTCATGATGTAAATTTGAGATTGAGTTGATAAAATAAAGGTAAAGCTGCATTTGATAAGAGATCGACTTCAAGGTAATTTTTAACAACCGTGAAAAACGAAAGTGGGATCCAGATAATGGACAATTGGATGACATTGGAACAAGCCAAAAGGAGGAAGAGAAATAAGACAACAAGTAGGAAAAAAATATGGTTATCCAAGTAAACCGTTTCATTATTACCGAAAGCTACTTCTGTAACTTGATTATCTTCTCAAGCTTTTTAGTGGAATGATAATGAAGCACAGCTGACAAATCATTATCATAAAATTAGTAAGCAGTCAAACTAATGTATATTCACTAGGTAGGTAGTTTACGAGTGGTAAATCGATAAAACACGACCTTACAGAAGACAGTTGTAAAGCAGAAGTATTCTGCGTTTCGTCTCACCAATGAGGTGCCGGAGTCCTAATTCCAGTCCTCGTCAAGCTTCAGATAGGTAAGAGAAGAGGGTTTGATGGGGAAAGAGATAGATAGGAAGAGGAAATATCCTTTTTCCTGTCTATCACCTCTTCTGCAAAGGTAGTCAAGGCACCTCGCTTGTTGCGGATGCCTAAGAGTAGCGGACATTTACTATCAGGTGCATCACTTGCTCGTTTGTCATATTCTAATGTATAACACTTAATAGAACTGGCGGCTGGTATCTTGTATTGTGGAGGTGTTACGGTCAATCTAATAGTATTTCTAAAGCCTGTTCACGATAGTTCTTCTATAGAATATGACGATAATTATACACAACCATGATTTACCAGTGGTAACCTATACAAAGTAGATATAGGAGTAAACCTTGAATAATACAAGTGTATTATTCAAGGTTTTACTCCTATCCTAAGTACATCCCACGCCTTTTTCCATATCAATATGGCAGTGCGATAGTTCGAGTGGCTGATTAAAGTGTTTGATAAAATGATTACTTCGAACACTTTGTTATCGTAGAAATCATATGAATTTCGTCTAATGCCTGGAACTTTTAATATAAAATGTATTAACACAGTTTATAAATAACATAGTACATGTGGTGACTTGTACTCGACAATAAGTTATTTATACTTTCAAATATAGCTTAAAATTCCCCGACATGCGGCCATCTTTCATTCAATTAAAATTTTCACAATGCAACTCTATTTTTTTTTTTAGTGCGGTGAAGAATATAAAATTGAAGAGAAGACAACTAATGTAAAATTAAATTATTTGCGCAGTTCTAACAACTTGAAAGGCGCTACAAAACGATCGATCGATTACCGATTCTTTGTTGTGGCAACCGATAGTAAGATTTGTTGCCTGGGTACCGAGATTAAACTATGCACTCACAAGTATCGCATAATGACGCCATTTTGAAAATACCCTTCAAGGAAAGTTTTCAATTTTGATTTATTCATTATTCTGTTGCCTGACAAAATTTAAAAAAAAAACAATTTCATAAGTTTTAGACTCGAGTCTTGGTCTAGGTATTCTTAACCTAGGACTCATCAACATGCACTAGGTAGATATATATTTTTTATACACATACAATTCTTCTGAACGCGTGTGTGGGACTGAACTCCCTCTGAACTGCTGCACCGATTTGCCAATATTGTGTGCGAGTTTAAACAGGTCTCAGGATGGTTTAGATTCGCAATTAAATTCAACAGGTGGTGCTGCCATCGAGTTCGATGATTTGTTTTTGATAAACAAAACGAATAAAGAAAAAACGTTAGCGGTATCCGCTTATAGCGGGCAAAACGACATTCCTGTATTTTCATTACAAATTGATACGAAATATTATTTATTTACAAATCGGCTTAGAATGAGCCTTCTTGTAAACTTTTGTCGAAACCGAATAATAAGACATCCCTCTTCGACAATGAAAAGACATGTTGACTATCTTTAAAGCCCACAAAAATCAATAATGTACCTTCTCAGTGGGTAGATGGTACATTATTTATATTTTATAGTGAGAGATAGCGGAAGAAAATCAAATGCGCAAATAACTCATTTAATGGACTATCGCCATATTTCTATATCTGCCTTTTTTTTGGAAAGAGAAAGATAGGAAGATGGTGGGCCAGTACGTACAATTCGACTATTCCACCTATTCTATTTCACGTTGGCATCATTTGAGGTCGCGCTTCCTCGGTCGAACCCTCTTATAAAACAGCTGTTGCTTATTCAGGCTTTACTACTGGCATAGAAAAAACTTTATTGTTAAGGATAACTTATTTCAGTTTAACTGTAATCTACATCTACCAAAATAATAAAATACTAACATGTTTACAATACGCATTTTTCTCATTTTGACAACACTCGACATTTATGAGTAATGCAAGGCATAGACAATATATATACTCTTATAAGTATGGACAACGTAACCAACCTGTTTTTTTATGGAGATATCTATAAATATATTAAAATTAAGGTGTACCGGGGGTGTTTTGTCTGTAATGTAACGTTACAGATTCGAGCATTACGTCAGTGAGGGTAACCTGTAATTATACAATCTGCTCAAATGCTCAAAATAGAATTTAATATATTACATTATAGGCGAATGCTCGAATGCCGGTTACTTTAAATATAACTTGACCCTAAGGTGCATGTTTGGATGGATGTTTGTTACTCCTTTTCGCCAAAACCGTTGAACGGATCTAAATGAAATTTGACACAAAGATTATAGTCTAGAAGGAATAGCAAGGATACTTTTTGTTCTGAAAAAAATGTCGGGTTCCCGTGGGAAACATTTGTTTTATTTTATTACATTTGTGTACCTATCTATATACAGGTGTCCACAGAATACCACAAATTCCTTGGCCGAAAATATGACGAGTGATCCAAAGTTGCTTAGCTTAGGCGCTAGAAAGGTTCAAGATGATGAATTTTTTACTTTCTTTTTTTCAAATATAAGTCTGATAGTTTTTATCATTTTTTCATCGACGCGTTTGTAACAATAAAGTACATCTTTCTGTAGAAGCCACTTTTGTTTACCAGGATGGTCCAAAACACAAGAAATTATCCACTGATATTTTTGAAATGGCTTGTACCTTTAATTAATATACGGTTAATAAATAAAAAATCAAGTAAAATAAACATTTGCTTCTGAATAATAAAGTTCAAGATTACAAGAAAAATAAATGAAAAAAAGTTCGTCGAAACTATTCCAAATTCAAATAACCAATTGCTGATGCGTGTTGCTTACGCATGTTGAGTATGATGTTCACGTGAACCTATACCGGACGTCAAAATTCAGGATGAGAAGGCCGCGGAAGACATTCACCGTAGCAGTTACATCACCTTAAGAACTATTTTCTCGTTGATAGCATCGTCCAGCCCTTATCAATAAATGAGAGATTTGATAATAAATAACGCACAGTGCCTTTAGCAGCCTCATGGTCGTGGATTCAGATTTCTAACAAAATTAAAAACACATCCTGCGAAATAAAAAAAAAATCAGACACATCTGCTAGGACAAACTGTCAATTAAGAACTAATTAATTAATATATTTTTGCAATCAATAAATTTTGTTTAAAAACATAATTTTGAAAAAAAAATAACATACCGTCTCATGAACGAAAAGGCTGATATTTTCTTTCATTTTTTGTTATTGATGTATTCTAATTTTTACTTTTCTTATTTTTATTACGTATTTATTAGCTATGTACTTCAGCAAAGCCATTGTAAAGGTACTTGAAAGAGATTAGTAAACTGTTACAAATTTAAATAAATAAAAGTAATGTGGCGGTAGTTGCGACTCACAGTCGCGAAGTAGTCGTCAAATCGTCACAGCGTACACAAAACGTTTGATTTCGTTTGCCCCTTATATAATACTATTCTGTCGGGCATCAAGCGGTTGCGTTACCATCTTTTGAATTTTTGAAAATATTAAAAAATACATTTTTTAACCTACTCCCACAATGCTGCAATTCTAATTTATTGAAATCTACATATCTCTGAGAGTAAAAAAATTGCCAGCGTATTTAGATGGATGCTAGTATGTGCCAGACGATAGCAAAGTTGTTATATGTTTAGTAATTTATGACCTACCTGGCTAACAAGGCTGAATTTTGGGGGAATAATTTTCGAATAGTTTAAAAACTATATTCTCGCGGTTGCAAATGTCTGCCAGACAAGGATTTATTACGTTCATGACTTGTTAAGGTTCTATGTTAGAAAGAGAAAATATGATATGTTTTATTGTGAAGATACGATTTACGATTACTGAAATTAAAAACAAACATTGTTATATGTAAAGTATACATTTTATTTTTGACATCAAATATTTATTATTCTTCATCTTCTGAGTCAAAATGATAATTATATATTGTTTCATCATTTTCTGGAAAAGAAATAAAAAATATTATTACAATGAATTGATGGAAAATATTTTTTAACATACAAACAACACACATGCAGATAAAAAACCGAAATTATTTACCTGACCACTATCATTTAGATCAGTGTAAAGAAGCATCATAACTACTAGATGGTGGCACAGTGTCGCCCAAAGAGCATATAATATATAATTGTGTCACCCTTATACCAGTTGTATATGTATTTATTGCCATCTATAATCCGGCCATTATGATCTCCAATGCTGCCATAAATTTCACAGGCAAATTTTTAAATAATTGAAAAAAAATCACTGCTGCGCCCTGTTATATACGCATTCCTAAGTTTTTTGAAAGCGTCTTGTTATTCTAAATTATTCTGAGGAATTGAAAAGGCCGTTTTTTCCTTTTTAAAAAAAAAATATGGATTGTAGTCACAACCGGTTAATGCATGGAATCCTGGTAAGCTTAAGTATAAAGTTTGTTTTCCCAATGAAGGATGGTGCCGTTCATCAGTCATTCAATGTCTTATTAAAAATTATACCAGAGCTTCTTTAAATGATATATTTTTAGTTCTTTAGCGAAATCTACTGGTCTAATCTTATACAAGTCTGTTGCACTCGTAACTCGTTGGGCGTAATGACTCCATGTCTGGCAGGCACTTGCCACCGCCAAAATAGGCTGCCTGTTTGCCTATACTTTTTAAACTATTTAAAGAATATTTCCTCAAAATCTCAGCCTTGTTTGAGGTAAGTCATAAATTACTGTACATATGACGACTTTGCTATCGTCTGACACATACTAGCATCCATCAAAATAGGCTGGCAACAACTCTATGATCAATACCAATGTCTACTCTACGTCTTCCTCCCTTTGACATTGACACTTTGATAAAGATATATAACACAATATACACAATAAGTTACTTTTGGTTTTGAATTTTTAAATTTTGAGTGGCTAAGCTGAGTTAGTAAATTTCGATCTCAGAGCAACGTAAATTTATCCAAGATTTCGATACATTTACATTGTATATATACATATAATATACACAAGTTACAAGAAAAACACATGGAGTTTAAAGAAAATAATGTTTTATTTTATGATTTATGTCGCTTATGCCTCGTAAATTCAGGAGTAAGAGTAATAGATGAACATTCAGATTTACAGCAAAAAGTTTTTGTTTGTACCGGTGTTAAAGTAACTATGCATTATATTATTATTTTATTTTTAGTTGTAAGCCATGTTTAGTGAAATAAATCATTACGAGTAAGTTAAGGTATCTGTTACAGATAATCTGCCAATCAAAATTTGCAAGACATGCTACGATATAGTCAAAACAATTATCGACTTCCGTGAAGTAGTGACCAAAAATGATACACTATTAAAATCTTTGTATGATGATGCTAACAATGAAGAGGTAAGCTTATTTTACATTTGAAAAGTTCAAGTAGGTTGCAAAATATATATAAAAAATGAATATTCAAAGGCTAAGGATTTTCTGTTCTTGATTGATGAACACTTTCTATCATCAATCATCTTAACACATGCTTGTTCCATGAGGCTAATGACTAAATAACTTGCCTCATGAGCATTTGTATTTGTGATGGTAACAACATTGTGTGTTTTTATTAAAAAGGTTGTAAATTAAAGTTGTAACCCTCGCTCATAGATTATTGTAAAAATCATCACATGATGTTGTGTGACAGCCATAAACATCCTCTTCTGCCCATCCTTTCCTTATCAGTACCTCATTCATCGCATGAAACATAGAAAACTTCTACTTCAAACCTGTCTACTACGAGGTTGTGACATTTCACTGGGTGAGCTAGCCCATTTATATGACAGATGCTGTTGCAGGCTCTATCACTGAAGAGAAGAATAAGTTATACATAACCACCGTAATCCAAAACAGCTCTAATACTTTACATAGGCTATATAGGTTGGCACTTCCCTGGTCAAGTTGGCAATTGCTGCTGTTTCTTTTTTTCCACTATTGATTTATTTCTTATTTTTAGAAAATTGACAACAAAATTTCAATTAACGATATAGGAAGCAAAGATTCAAATGAGGAGACTGAAAATCGATGTTTCGCTCAAGAAACTCAAAATGAGAATTCTCCCATTAATAATTACACTTACTCATGCATAATAAATCTAACTGTAAGTACTCTAGCCTATAATAATAGTTTTGATTTAATAAAAAAAATTTAGTAGTGTTCTTTTGATCTTTAATTGATTCAAAGTGATTGCAACCTTATTGCTGATTGGCAAGGTGTGATTCAGGGTAGTAGTATTCTCCTGTCCCTTTGAATTTGTTGTACCACCTTATAGTTTGTCTTGTTTTCTGTCTATTTCTTGAGAACTAGGTATTGACTCATTTGTTTCAATCATCAATTCCTCTTATTATGTAACCATACCTGCTAGACTAGATGGCAACTTTTTCCTCTTATTCAGTTAATATTATCCTTAACAAGTTTCAAGTTTTTTTTTACTTCTTTTTTCCGTCGTTGCAGTCTTAACAAACTGGCAATGGCCATCATGTAATTGCAGTGACCGGCTTAATTAGGCGCCTTCATATCTCCCTATGTGCTGTTTTTTCGCACAATTGTGGATTTCCACTACCTCGTGCTCTAGTATATTCAATGTTTCCTTGCACTACTCATCATTTTTACTTTCATTGAACATTCCTTAATAACCCCATTTTTCAATGCTGTATAAGATTAATAACCAGATATTTAATTTGTTAGAACAAATTAATTGTTTATTCAGTGAAGAATTGACTTGGAGGATGAACAGCAGTATCTTTATCAGCCCATTGTAGTCAAACATATTTATGTGGTAACATCTTTAAATCGTTTGTTCCATCTTGTGACTAGCAGCGCACTTTAAAAGGCAAAAATGGATGAACACAAATATTGGGAAAGATTTATATACGAAAATTATTAATCTCCTACAATTTTCCTTGATAAATTGATCAATTCCAAATTTAAAAAAGCATACATGAGCATACATCTTAGTATATAACATCTTATTTTTAAGCATTTTTCATCATTTTTGTGCTTATATTATTTTAGTCTACATCAACGCCATTAGGAACATTAACAATAAGGAAAGACTTGTTTCCCAGTCCAGTACAGGTAATTATTATTTTTTATCTTATATGCTGATTTTAGTACATTAATTACTTAATAAGAGTAGTGCCAACCCTCGGTCTTTATTTATTTAATATGTAATACTTTTTATGGCATCTCAATATTTCTTAGTTAATAAATGTACCATTGTTAAAAAACATGAACTTTTCAGTATGTTTGACGGTTGGCATATAGAATTTTTTTTTTAAAAATAAGGTGGCAAATAATCAAGCGGTGCATCTGAAATTAAATAACAACCGCTGCCCATATGCATCTGCAACAAACTAATGAGTTACAAATGTGTTTCTCACATTTAATGGGCAGAAGAGGGGCATAAACACAGATAATTTCCTCCTCCTATCCATCCTCTCCTCCATCAAATCCTCCCCATCTCATCCTTTTTCCTCTCTCCCTGCACCCTCCCGCACCTCACTCATCTGGCGAATATAGATACTTCATGCCTGTCCATTACTACACAATACATAGTAGTATTTCACCGGCCAAGCCAGCCCGTTCCTGCAGCAGATGTTTTTGAGAACTCTACCACTGTTATAGACTAAACAGATCAACACTGAATATAAAAATTCCAAACTCTATAAATAATAGTAGAAATGAAATCTACCACTACAATAGAGACTCATGTCTTATTACATTTTCAATGATATTCTCTTTCTCTACAGGAGACACGTGAAGAAAATAGCGATTGTGAAAAGACTGTAATAATAAAAGAGCCTAAATGTGAAGAAACGGAAGTGGTTCAATATAGATGTGAGGTAAGTTGTTTTTAACATTGATAGAGCGAGCTGGGGGTCGATTTTTGGAGAGTGGTTGAGATCAGAAACCATTGTTTTGAAATAAGTAAGTTTTTTCAAGTACAAAAGTCGTGGGCTTTCTCTCATAAATCTA
>JWHW01043196.1:46133-72001 GCA_000931545.1 Papilio glaucus
AAACAAACAGACATAAATTCTAATAATTATTGCTTCGGGTTTTATTGCGTTTATGAAGGCCCCCAATAATAGTTTTTCTCAAATATCTTCCATGTACAGATAGCGATCAGTTACATTTTTATTATATGTATAGATTATAGATATGTTATACTCATACAAAATCACCGGTCAACAGTGTTCCAAATACAGTGACAGCAACATTCACACATGTTAAATGGTGTAAAAAGGACGTTATTAAAATAATAAGAACAAAGATTACAGCTACTGTTTGTCACTTAAGCTTAAATGTAAACACATGACCTAAGCTAAAGAAAAAGCGTCCTAATTAGGACTCTTTTTCACTTTTCGATCGCTAATGGTTTGTTATTGAATTATTGAAGAGACGTGAATAATTTTGACATATTAGAAAAAACGTCAGTAAAATAAAATTAACTCTTTAGATAAAAATATCGTTATCGTTTTTAATTAAATTTTTTGCATAACGCTTTGATATTATTTTGACATATTTGAAGAGACTTAATAAACACAATACAAACAATTAGTTTTTAATTTACGTGGCAACGCACACTAGGTGCAGCTAGGCTATACAAAACCGCGTTTCTTCATACAGTCGATTTTTCGGTTGCCTAATGACCAGTTAATCCGGTTAATTGAGTTTCTATTGTATTAGAAACTGATATTTAAAAAAAAAAACAAAGTCAAAACATTTCAGGTTATCTCTTTCTATTTTGCTCTTATATCTCATACATTTTAAACGAGCTTCTCTTTCTCTACAGGAGACGCGTGAAGAAAATATCGATTGTGAAAAAAAAGTAAAAATAAAAAAGCCTAAATATGAAGAAACGAAATCGGTTCAATATAGATGTGAGGTAAGTTGTTTTTTAAAGTGATAGAGCGAGCAGAGTCGATCCCCCGTTAATGATAGTTGTCGTCGTTTCAGCCGATATTCGTCCATTGTTGGACGCAGGCCTCCTCGATTGATCGCCACAACGATCTGTAGGTTGCCGTAATCAAGATTATGATGGCTTCCTACCTATTGCCATTCGTCATGCTTAGTACTTGAAAGGAAATGAGTGAAAAATTTTTTAGGCTCGTTGGGCACTTTTGGAGTGTGAAAAAAGTTCTAAATCGTAAGATCGACACGTTACAAGGTAGTCTTTGCGTATCGATTTATTATGATGGATTGTAATGGATATTTTTAAAGAAAAAACTTCTTCGCACTTAGATATACAATCACGTTTATAAAAATACACTAGCGACCCGCCCCGGCATCGCACGGATAGTACTCATTAAAAATCCCTAAACAATTGTTTAATTATTTGTATTTTTTTCTAGGAATGCCGTACAAATTTTGAAACTTGGAAAAAATTATATCATCATATGAGACAACATAAAAAAACTAAAGCGTGCCCAGTAGGTCGATGCGGCAAAATGTTTGCATCCAAATCTGATTTAGAGAAACATATCAGAATACATACGGGCGAGAAACCGTATCGATGTGATCTGTGCGATAAAAGTTTTACACAAAATGTGGGATTGAGAAGTCACAAAGATGCTATACATAAAAGTGAACTCCTCGAAAACTGAGAAATAGATTTACAACGAAATATTTATTATCTTTTCCATGGTATATGAGAAAAAAAATAATGTAAACTGTAGTAGCATGGGGGGTCGATTATTGAAAAAAAGCGCTCGACTTTTTTTACTCGACATTTAGCAAACATAATTTAGATAAGAAATGCTATTTTTGAGATCTTGCGATACAAAACTAAACAAAAGTGGTTTTAATCACTCGCATTCGATTTATACCAGACAAAAATACATCCTAACCTACGTTTTGACATCTGTCAAATGAAAATATTACTTGTTCCACCTTACCATTGGTTTGCACTAGCAGCAATAATAAGAAATGTCTGATTTCGAGAGCACTTTTTCAAAAATCTACCCTCTGGATAACTCAAACCGTGATAACTAATCTGCAGTAAAATTTGCATGTAAATACACGAGATCTCGAATTATTTTAAATGAGAAGCGTTGGAACATAAATCACATTTTACATTATTCTAAGAAGTTATAAATCGGATTCCTATGGATTCATTAGGTATGAAACAAGTTTACTTTAATGGGTTTAGAGTCTCGATATGAACTAACCTTTAGAATCAGACTTTATACATGAAAGCTATGGACGTGTTCGAAAAACTTGATATATTAATAAAACTAACCTGAAACTTGGATTTATCGGGATTCTGATGCGAGGAGCATTTTTTTAATCAACATGTATCTGTTAACCGTTGAATTAGTCTATACATTTTGTTATAGCATGAGTCGTGTTACGTTTTCTAGGTTATATGGTATATTGATAATTTTTGTTAATTTACGTATATAGAAAAATCATGAAATTTTGTTTTCTGTCACTTTTTATGATCCAAATGACTTTCATATATGTTTTAGTATATGTTTCATTATTTTAGCATCATTCAATTGATTGTTGCATTGGGTTTTTACCTTAAAATAAGTATGATGAAATAATTGGATCATTTTAAGCGTTTTTTTTTTTCGGAACAAATTTGTTACATCTGTTTGGTGGGCTTCCACTGGCGTAAGCGTAACCTTTCTCTCTGAAAAAATTGAGATGACAATATGTTTTATATGATTGTGAATGTTTCCATAGTAATAGTGTAAACCCACAGTAAAGTTGTTATAAAAATGTCAAATGGAATGTTACCAGCCGGATTAGTATAAGAAAAAAGAAATAAATTAGGCTCATGAATGACGACTTAAATGAATGGGTTTCCTCCGAATATATTCAATGTTTTATAGTTATTCAAGTTAAGATATGTGTTTAAATGCTACAAATATCACTCTTTAAACGTCACAGGTGTAATATATAAGAATTATACTTCTGCGTTTCGTTTGTTGTCAGGTGTGTCAGTGAGGCTAAATTACATCTAATCCACTAATTTGCTTTTCCTATCAATCCCCTGCTCTACCCAAAACAAAGCCAAGTTGAAACTCATCTGCTTGTTACATTTGCCTATAGCTAGTAGTCACTTGATATCAGGTGAATCTCCCCTCTTTTTGCCACCCTCTTCCCTAAAAAACAGGAAACAGTGCAGTATTACCACATATGTTCTAGCAATTCGTATACTACTAACTGTCTACTAAAGATTTAGAGAGATTGTGGTCATTGGACGAGGGCTACAGCTAAATAAAACAATGTTTTGCTTTTCTTTTTAATATTATTTTATTTACACTTTACTTACAAATTGTTATATTTTATAATGATTAACACATAGTTACAAACTGTACATATACATGGAAAATACAAAAATATTGATAAAATGATGAGGCCACATAGAAGCAAAACCAGTATCTTGCTTTGAATCTTCAATAGATTTGAGATCTATACCGGATTTGAGTCAATACCAGACTGGGATATACACCCTGAATTTAATCTATCAATATTGGGATCTAAGTAAAATCTGTATCCAGATTGTGATCTATATCAGATTTGAGTCAATACCAGATTGGCATTCATACAAGAGTGGAATCTGTACCAGATCGGTATTTATACTAGATTTACAAATCTAGTATAAATACAATATTATAATCTAGTATAAGTACAATTCCAATCTGGTACGGTCAGTGTACTGACCGTACCAGATTGGAATCTACAAGATTGGTCCAGGGTTCGCATCTTCAAGAGATTTGGATTCACACCTATTTGGATCTGCATCCAATTGGAATCTTGAGATGTAGATTTAAGTAATCTAAATAAAAAATTACATGAAAACTAAATTACTTTAATATAATATAAAATAGAAGTTCATTAAATATTAAATCTACTTACACTAGCCTTATATAAGAAACCAATTGTGTTGCCGGCTTAATCTTAACAAGACATAACAAACCCAAGCTTCCACGCAAAGTCAGTGAAAAGCGTAGAACAGTAAAAGGAATGTACAAACAGCTACAACTAAACCTAGGATTAGGGAGTCGCGGCGCTTGCGGGCGTTTATTCTGTAGATGAGACTGTTTAGCATTGGAAACCTGGAAAAGAAAATAATAACATTTTAACAGTGGGAGAGCCCGCAACATACCGGTGAAATATCACCTCTCAGAAGACAGGGGTGAAATAGAAAAAAATTTGCGCGTTTCGTGTGATGAGCTGGAAGCCTAATTCTGGTCATCTTCTTGCCTCCGTTTTCTAATAAGAAAAGGATATGAAGAGGATTTGACAGAGGGCATGGATAGGAAAAGGAAATATCTTTTTTTCTGTTTATTCCCTCTGTTTAATAAAGGTAGGCATCATCTTTAACTCATTAGCTTGTTGCAGATGCCTATGGGTAGCGGTCACTTAAAGTTAGGTGCACCACTTGCTCGTCCCCTTCTTTTACATAAAATAAATCATTTTATTGGACTCCACTTTTAAACCAATATATGCCCAATGGGCACCATATTTTTTAATGGGAGTTGGTAAACGAGTAAGTCATGTACCTGAAATTTAGTGGCTACCGGTACCAGTCAACGAATAAAAAATAGAAGAGTAACATCAAACAAAATTATCTTCAATAAATGGCTGATTGTTCTAGCTACTAACAGCTAGTTTGTTTTCTATCACAATCCCAAAGTAATGATTGGCTCTTAGGCTTAGTTTTCGTATTTACCTGTTGGCAATGTCATTGAACCTCGTCTGCATGCGCTTGAAGGTCTGTCGCTGCGAGGTGAGGTGTTCTCGTGCCTCCATCGCAATGTTGATCTGCTCATCTACCAGCATGTGTGAGCTAATACAACAAGAAATATTAACTATATTATAACAATTTTAAAGAAACGATTGAGTAGTTCATATTATTTTATACATAATCATCATCTTTACATAGTATAAAACAAAGTCACTTCCGCTGTCTGTTCTCTTACATCTTTCAAACTACCTACGCAGCGGAATTTAATGCGGTTTTCATCAATAGATAGTGATTCAAGAGGAAGGATTAATATGTATAATACATGCGTATTATAGTAGAGAAAACTGAGAAGTTAAGATATGTGATGTGAAAAACATATTTTTGTGCGTTTATATTGCTAATGATGGCTAAACCTTACGAAATAATTAACCACGAGATTGTATATCTTAAAAGATCAACAAAAAGTCCGCGATGGTATATATCTATATTTCAAGGACAGCTTACTATACCCTTTCGACTTCTAAAACAATGGTCACGTACAATGCGGTAATTGGTAAGCTATTTATACGGATACAGTATTAATCCTTACAATTTATATGCTAATTGCACTAAGCACATGTATGTACGTTATTATAATCCTCTACACCATATAATTTAAATGAATATCATACCGTGGGTTTACACTGCCGAAAACATTCACATAAAACATACGGTCATCTCGTTTTTTTCTAACAGAAAGATAGAGAGGAAGCTTGTTTTGATTCTCGATTTTGCGTCAATGAAAACCCACGGTTAGGAGTTATCGGAAAACAAAAATTACGCACGCGCAAACAAATAAGACGGAACAAAGTTTTCCGTCAGTTAGTAAGAAATAAGCAGACGTCTTGTAGATATGGAGAAGAATGCCTACAGTACAGCAAACATTTTTTTTGCTATACAACTATGTGTAATGTGGGAATAAAGAATAAACAAAAGCAAACTTATTTAAGCCTAAACTGTAATATTTTTTTTCATTTGTTTTCAAATTAATGTTTAATTTTTCATAAAAATTGAATGATCTTTACAAATGGGTGATTTGGGCCTTTTTATGCCAATATTATATTTTTAAATTCACTAAATTGAAAAGTTTCAAATCCACAAATATACTGGGTAATATATTATTCATCATCAACGAAGACTGCTGGACATAGACCGCAAGGATTAGGCAAGAAAAATAGATTCCTTTACCACCCTCGATAAGTTCTTAATGTTTAAATATTATTCACCTGTGCAAATGATTAGCTTCTTTAGTGTACTGGTCTCGTCGGCTCAGTCCAGCGGCAGCTGTCGGCGGTGGGCTGCCTCCGCGGAGTAGTTCCTCCCGCTCTCTCCGTGCACTCACTAATGCTGAGGTCCTTGAGAACTCTTGTTGATAGTCCTGGGAACACATTTTCTTTACAATGAACTAAACAGGTTTAACTTTATTTAATTAAGATATCAGAATAATAGTTAAATTTGATGGTTTATTAATATTTCCAACAGTTATTTGATTGAGGAAGTCTAACAATTTGACAGAACACAGGCGGACTTTATAAGTCACCTCATGCTTGTGTCTTCATTCGATGAGTGTAGTGTACCATTTTCACAGGGCCTACAGCTTTCCTTACTTCTTCCTCTCTCTTTCCTTATCCATACCTAAGAAGATGGCAACACTTTCATGACCAGGACAGGTCCTGCAGGCATGATGAGGTTACTTAACCAGAGAAGTGCCACATATGGAAAACTCTTGTAAAGATATTTACTTCTATGTAGCAACAAGGTTAATAAATAAAGAGGTCCCTTCTTTAACTTTACTTTGCTCTGGTATTGTGGATGTTCATGGTGATCACTTAACATTGTTGCCCCCTTATCCTGTACAAAAAAAAAATTACTAGTATTGCTTGTCGGGGGATGCATGAAAATAACATATAACTCACCATCAGTATCTCCCTATGCCTCTTTATAGTGTGCATTGTAGCAGTACCACTAGGTGCCAGATCAGCCATAGCATCATTAATTGTGGATAACTTAAAAATAATAAAAAATTAACTGTAAATAATCTAATTTTTCTGATGTTAGAAGAAAACTGGTTGGTTGATGATATAGCATAAGAAATCTATACATCTGTTATTTTAACAGGACCTAGATTATATGTTCAATAATATGTACATTAATTGAGAAAGGTATGCTTCGGTGGTTCGGGCATGTTGAAAGGATGAATCTTCATTCAAAAAATTTGTTTCGATATTCTCTCTTCAGAGAATATCGAAACAAATTTATGTAGCAAAAGTGAGTGGCAGTGTTGGTAGGGGACGCCCTAGGAGAACTTATATCGATCAGATTAGTGGCTTACTAAAAAAGGGCAATATAAGGAGCACCCATAACCGACGAGCATGTATGCATAGATGTATGAGTGTAGAAGAAGCGAGAGAGGTGTGCCAGGATTGCGCCAAATGGAAATCCATGATCTCTGCCTACCCCTCTGGGTTACGGGCGTGAGCGCATATATATTTTTTTTTATGTACATTAATAAATCACAAGTGGGTAGCCGAGCTAAATCTGGGACCAATACTGCAAAATCATAAAACCCAAATTAGGGTGAACTCACCATAGGCAATTTTAGAAGTTTATGTTGACATACAACAAAATGTATGTCAACATAAACTTAACTAGGCTTGAGTTGGATTTCACACACAACATCAGGATAGGCATCAAGTTGAAGTATTTTATGCTTCTGCCCTATATTAATTATAGTCCCTTTCTTATCCATTTCATATTTTTAGCAAAGAATGGGAAGGGAAAGAGGGGGAGGATAGATAGGGAAAAATGTTTTTCCTATTCCTCCTCTGTCTAAAGTAAAGGTAAGCTATGCATCTGCACATTATTTGCTTGTAGTGAACCACTTGCTCTTTGTCACTTCTTGCATTAAAAACAAATAATTAACTTTTGTGTTACTTAACTTTCTTAATCTCTATTTATTGTAAGATATCATACCTTATTAAGAAGTTGCTGAAGTTCCATTGACATTGTATCAAACATGTCATCGTTGTTGATCAAGGGGACTGTCTCTGAAGATAGATTTGATGAGCCGTAAGTGACTCCCAACTTACTAAATGCTACTAATTTCACATCTATATCATTCTCAAGATGCCTTGCTTGCTTTCTTAAATCTGAAAAAAAATATTTTATAGTTGTGCTGCATTTGAACTTGTGTAAATTTAGGTACCAAAAGTTTTGTTCCATGTTAAGTTATAGATTTTTCTCATACTATGTCAATGGCAACATATACATTACAATTTCCAATAATATAATACAAAAAAGTAGCTGAAATGAGAGCAGGGAAAAGTGAATTCAAAAACATGCTAGTTGGGATTTCTTATTTTGTTGCTGTCACTTTGACCAGTGATTTTGTGATATGTTATAATATCTATAGTACAAAATATCATTACATGATTCCCATTAACTTTCATGGGTTTCATTGCATATCATTTAATGTATGGTATTGATGTTTGTACTCTCTTTGGCTATGGGTGGTAGCATTTCATAGTTACCAAATCACACACTTTGATATAAAAGAACTATTGATGACATCACCTGCTTTAAGATTTATAATGATTATGGAAAAACAAGGCGCATTCGTGTCAATATAATGATTATGGAATTCAATTCAAAAGTTAAAGCAGATAAAATTAGTTTTAGCCAGTGCAGCAAGCTTCTATTTGGAGCCCCTTAAAAAAATCATGATATAGTTAGAATATTTCAAAATTAACACATCCGATACACATGTAATAATTATCAAGTTAAAACATATAGCCACAGAAACTTTTTGATGCAACGTCATAATTTCTAACTGGTGACACCGGTAGATTACAATATATTATATAGTTTACCTTCCCACGATGAACCCGTAGCCAAATTCATTTTAAATAAGTGATATTATCAAATAAAATGCTTTCCAATAGATATTTTTTGTTAATTTTTAATTGTTTACAATATTTTAACAGTCTAGTAAACTCAAGGTCACTTATTGTTATCGAAAGAAATGACGTTCGTTTGACGTTCAGTTGTTGTTTTTATTTGCTCGAGAGAGCAAGCAAGGGAACTAAGCCATACAGCCTATTTGACGTTCACCTTCAGACAGCATTCAGCACTGCTGAATCAGCAGCAGTGTACCGTCTAGTCTACAGATAATGTTTGCTATTTTACGACCTTTTAGTTTTACTGAAATTGGCAACGTTCCACTAAGCGTTCACGACGCTAACGATCTCGGTTTTTCCCGTTCCTCTTGTTTCTGAGTATTATAATTCTAAACTCAAGTGGAATCGACTATGGGGCGTTTTGAGCGTTGATGTAAATAATATACGGCGATTTGAAAAAAAAAAAAGAGCAAGGTTAAGTTAGGTTTTAAGCCACATTTTCCCCTTAAAATGCTATTTTTAATAAAGTCATTCAATGTCATGCCTAACATACATACTTTTTAAGGATCACATCTCAACGGCATTAACTTTAATAATATGCTTTTCTTGCTTTATTACTTTAAATTTTAAAATTGCGCGAAATTTGTCAACGCTCACAAAGACCCACATATTGACATGGATCGTTGTGAGCGCGAGCGAAAATGATGACGTCATTAGTGACGATGCTGCCGCGACCACAACTTTCAAACTGTTCAACTAGAAGGGCTAACGGAGCATTTTAGGCGTTGTGAACGCCTAGTAGAACGCAGCCTGTACTATTACTTGAATTGATGATTGAAAATGATGCATGATACGTTCTTTTACAACGAAGTATGGAGATAATTATTTAATCCTGAATAAAGTATTGTAGTTATAATTAACACTTGTAATATATAATATGAGGGTATTATGTAACATATAATATGAAAAGTGTGGCTTAAAAGTGGATGTTGTGATTAGAATTGAGAAAAGTATGCTTCGCTGGTTCAGGCATGTTGAAAGGATGAATGAATAGACAGTAACGAAACAAATTTATGTTCCAAAAGTGAGTGGTAGCGTTGGCTGGGGACGACCAAGGAGAAATTACATTGATCAGATTATTCATATACTAAAAAAGAAGGACGATATAAGAAGTACCTGTAACCGAAGAGCTTGTATGCGTCTGAGATGTATGGATGTAGAGGAGGCGAGGGAGGTGTGCCAGAATCGCGCCAAGTGAAAATCCATCATCTCTGCCTACCCCTCTGCGTTACAGGCGTGAGCGCATATACTATTTTATTCAACTTCTTACTTCTTCTTCAACTGTTATTTGTACATAATAGAGAAGAATTATCTCCATATGAATATAAATAAATATGGATATTTTTTTTATAATTTATAAGGAAAAGGAAAACAAAACATTACATTAATTTATAGAATTATTCATGTACGAAATAACCAAAGTACGGTTTAAATTACGAACATATTTGTTTAAAACAATATTTATAATTTATATTTCGTTACTTATGGGCAACACTCGGCAATCAGTTACAGTTTATTGCCAGTGATTGCCATAGGCAAAGTCAAAGTTTTACGCAGTTTTACGCGCCATGCTACATATTTAAATTGAGCAAAGTAAAATATTTGTAGTTTTTTGTTATGACTAATCGTACTCAGTCAAAATTACCAACGATTGCCGAGAGTGTATTAAACCAAATAGAAGAAAAAGTGAATAGAACAGATAATAAACAATGTTGTTAATTACTTTAAAAAGTATTTTAGACTTAACTATTTATATTTATTTGAATCATGATACTTTTTAGTTTCAGACGAAGATCTACTATCTTTGCATTCGATATTTGGCGTTGTGTTACGAAGGGCTTTAGATATTGTAGAAAAATATCCAACATTTGTCACGTACTCTACAGCAAATAAAACGAGGCAACTTATAGAAATTAAAGGTGAAAACGACAGATGTTACAGAGTTTTTCCCCGTATTAATTTTTGCCCGTGTCGAGCATTCAAACATCAAGTGTTAGAGAAGAAAAGTCAAATAACTTGTAAGCATATATTGGCGGCAAGAATACAACAAATATTGGGTAAAACAGTGAACCACGAAGTCACTCATGATCAGTATTTAATGTTGGTTAAGTCTATGTTTGATTTAGAACACGAGAACAATGGATGAAGGGACATCTCAATATTATTTTACTGCTTCAATGGAATCTGGAAAAATACTCTGTAGTCTATTGAAAGCGATACAATTCCAAGAGGTTTGTATTAAACAATATGTTAGTTTGTTCAAACACAAAAACAATATATAAGTTTATGCTCTCAGGCAGTATTTTAATTCCTTGTCAATACTGTGGGTGACCACTGTAGGCAAGTCTAATATAATTTGTCTTTCCACCTATAATCTGCAGTGTGCAGTATTTTGTGCTATGGCCGAAGGATTAAAGCTGACTGTGGAAGAGGGGAAATGCGTCCAGGCATCAGCTTATGTACCTGCAGACAATTTTACCGAGTACCATGTCAAAGAAGATGTAGATGTTATGTTTAAGGTGCTTGAAATACTTTTTATATAAAACAAATATATATCTAGAAATGTAGATCGGTGCTGGATGAGCCATTTATTTAAACACTATTTGTACAAAACAAATAGTGCACTTAATGCCTATATGCATTCTCTACCAGTCAACCACGCTGTAAAGAAAATATAAAGAGGTGCACTACATGAAAAGAATATCATATAAAATAACAAATATATACATACCATCTATCATTCTTTCTTAAAAGAAAATTGACTAAATATCTGGACTGTTATTTTTTCTTATATGTGACCTGCAATCTGTCGCCTAGACTATAATCAGGTATGTTGCAAGAAGTTGTAGTTTGCTCCATCTCCCCTTAGTAAGGCAGCACGTCGGCTCTCTTGAGTCTTGTAATTGTATTTGGCTGCAGAGTATACTAGATAATGGGTTTAGGTGAGTTGTCAAGCTGTCCTTGCTTGTAGTGAGCTGAGAATCTTTTTGCTTCGTTCAATATGGTTGGGATTTCTAGATGCTCATGAATTTCCGAGTTGAGAGATTTGAAATATCTGTACTTTGGAAAGAACATTTTGATTATGATTTAAGTTACTAGAATTAGGTTCTCCTTCTCATGCTCTTCCCATCCTTTTGTAATAAGAAAATTAAAAAGAGGGGTTGACAGGTTAAGCAATGTATAGAAATTTGTCTTAGAATATATCCTTTTTTTCCTGCCTGTTGCACATGTCACTTAACCGTGAACCGCCTGCTTGTTTGCCACCTTCGTCTATAAATAAAATATTATTTACAGATTATATTATATTTTACAGATTAGTATTGCGGTTTTAGCTGAATGTCTGAACATATTCGGTTCAGCGGAAGAATCAAGTTTAAATATGTATTACAGATGTGAAGGATCACCACTACTTTTAGTGTAAGGATAACATAGCTTGGTTTACTTGCTTACTATTTTCATATTATATCCACCTTGAGTACTTGTTTTGTGTACATGTTTATAAATATATTCTAAAACTCTGACTAGAATAAAAGAACTAAAAAAAAAGGGTAAGCAGCAACAGTTGCAAGGTTGCTTGACTAGTGTAGTACAACATCCTCACATAAAACTAGAAGTATGCCTTACTCATATCTTGTTTCACATCAAGATTGAATTTTTGTAAACAAACCAATGTGACATATGTGGGCGGCAATTACACTTTTTATAATTTGATTGGAAATGTTGTTATATTGTGGAAATCATTCATCGGTTTGAAGTGACAAAAAGTTGTTTTCCGAAAATATTTTGGAATATACGAATTTTAACATTAAAGGTAAGTTGTAACCTTTGTTTACAAAAAAACCATGTCTATGCGGAACAAACTATACATTTTTTTCAATAAGGTAACCAGAACTCAAACAGTAACAAGTTTTTAAAAAAATGTTATGTATCCCATACAAGTGTCAAACATTGCACCTGATATTAAGGGACCGCTATCTGTAGGAATCCACAACAAGCAAATGAGATGCAAATGACTTCCTTTAATAATATTACTCTAGGAAATTTCACACACAGCCAACAGATCCCAAGCTTGTACTATGGAAACCAGATAACTGATATATTACTTTTCTTTTGTAAATACATATTTAAATAGATAATTACATCCAGACTCAGGACAAACAGACATGTTCTTGTACACAAATGTCTGTCCTGGGTGGGAATCGAACCCACAATCTATAGCATGAAAAGCAAGTATTTTATTAACCACCACAATGGACAAAAGGACCGGAATTGGATCTCCTGCAAATAGAATAATCCTTTCAATTTCATTGTCAGTTTCCTTCATATAGGTTGACAATGTAACCGTAATTTATCTAGTTAAAAGGGGACGGGAAAGTCCCTTCACCTCACATAAACCATGAACCGTTTGCCTCCTTATATAAAAAAGATCTCATATACTGAAAATTTAATCCAACAATATTTTTATTTCAGGTTACAACCACAGTCTTTTCACAATGTGATGACTGATTGTGAGATATCAACGCAGACTCCAGATTCATTGCTTGACTTACGTGACGCTGACGCCGACGAAGTCGCTAAGCTAGTGCTCAAGGCCCCGGCGTTCCTCACGCTTCTGGCTGATCTAGAGCGGTCTTGCGACGTGCTCGAACTCAACCTGTCGCCAGACCATCCTAACGTCAGTATTGTTACCTACGGTATGCAGGTAAGGTAATATTCTTTGCAACTTTTTTTAGATAAACGAACAAGAGGGTCGCTTGATGTTACGTGACCACTGATATGCAACAACTTTCTAAAGAGTGAATATAAGGCTTACGATAAACTAATCCCTAATCTCTAGTTATCTCAGGCGGACGGCACATGATATAGTCGTGCCTTGCCGTAGCACTAGCCTAGGTCATACAGAAGCTCAGTGCAGAGGGTTCCAGTGTGTTCATTTTGGAGACCCCGGAATGTCCGTTCGCACTCGAGGATGCCCACCGAGGGGGCTTCAGTGAGTAAATTCTCACATAAACCTGTCTTTCCCCCAGATACAAGGGTGTCTTTGTTAAGATTACCCCTTCCCCCCAAACCAAAAAAGGCTAATGCAAAACCAGTATGTACCATGTTTCAATCGTATCCCAACAAGTTATCTCATATCCTAACATCACCTCTTTTATATCTTGCACACTTACTTTTCTGAAAAAAAATGGTAAACCGAGAAATAGGTACTCAGTCATATTGAGTTTAAGTGATGTAATCTTTGTCTAGGACCGGTCGTGTATCGATATGCCCAAATCCTCGGAAATGGTGCAGAGTTTCAGCTGCGAGCAGCCTGTCACCTTGAGATACCAGCTGCACCATATACGACTCGTCATGAAAGCGCTCGCCTTGTCATCGAAGGTTTGTTTAGATAAAATTTGAATGATGAAGCCTCTGGCACCGCATTCATCTGACGAAATGCGGAAGTTTCTCTTAGAAATCTACTTGACACTTGTATTTTGTGAGGTCTTGGTACCTCCCCAATCGAGTCAGTCCATTCTTGCAGCAATTGTGTTTAATCTAATTTAATTGTAAAAAACTATGTTTTTATAGGTGTTTTGTTTTTGATTCTGCCCATACAAGTCTCCTCATCTCGGTTTCGCCCTTGTTTAATCTTTGGGAGGATTGTATAAATATTACGAACCTGGCACAGAGCAGCCTTCACTTTTTACTCTTTTCCCGGCCATTATTGTCAAAACGTGTGAGCCGTCAAGAGTAGCTATGCTCGCGCATTACTATAAGTTTCTCGAGTGGAGTTTGTTGTTCTGGGGTTTGAATTTTTGGTGTGTTTTAGGTATAAATATATATTTATTGTATTTTAATCGTGAAACTATTAATACTACTTAAAAAAAAAACAGAGCCGCCGTTTACCTTTCATTGACGCCATAAAATTACGTACACCAATCATCACCGCCCCTTTTTTTTAAGTTTATCACGTCGTGGTCCTTCGAGCCGGATTGTCATTGCGATTTGATTCGATTAAATACCCCATTCAACAGTTTTTCTAATATATTGTAATCTATTTTACAGGTAGTCCTAAGGTTCAGCACCAACGGGCTTTTGCTCCTTCAGTTGAAACTTGAGAAGGACGACCAGAGACAGATGTTCTCTGAATTCTACATAGTGCCTTTACTTGATGACTGAAGATAGATATTGTTACGTTATATTGTAAGCTGTACTTCCAGTCCTATATAAAATAGTTTCAAAGAAATGTAAATAATAAAATAAAAATCTTTATGCTTCAGGTAACCAACGTAAGCACTTTTTTATCGTTTTCCTAATGTATTATAACAACAGTAAACAAACAAATTTTAGCAAAGCGTCTAAAAATCACAAAGCAAAAAGTACACAATTTTTAATCAACAATAAACATATATATTTTGATGAAACTTGGTGAAATATATCCAGATAGACGAAGCCAGGTTAAGAGGAATAAACTACTCGAAGTAATTATTCATGAAGTCACATGAAGCAGTCATTCACAAAAACAATGTGTTGTGCAAAATATATAGTCTATATTTCACTATTTAATACATCTTAAATAAGGAATGTGAATTACATACAACATTCATAATATTGTAGACAATGTGAATCTGAATTAAATCAAATATATTAAAAAGCAAAGGTTTAGTTACAACTGTCGTATTTTGTATGTGTTTGCGGACCATGACCATAAGTTGATTCAACATAATCAGTATCCAACATAGTCAGCATTCAACATAATCATTATCCAACATAGTCATCATCCAACATAGTCATTATTCAACATAATCATTATCCAACATAGTCATCATTCAACATAATCATTATTCAATATAAATACGCAAGACATTGTGCCGACGACGCAATCTAGATATTACTCGTTGAATTGCGGCTTGATCCATTCCGTTTTAGATAATATTTTACAAAGCGACACTGACCTTATGGCCAATATTTAAATATTTTTAACAATTACAACTAAGCCAATAATCAATTCAAAGCTTAGAAAACTTGTGACTTACAAGAACAATATGACAAAGAGTATACGAAACGAAAAATAAAAATAGCAACCCATTCATTAGTACCAATGTTATATTTATATATTTGTAAATCTTTGAAATACTAAAAACAAATTAATACAACGAGAAATGATAAATTATAAAACGATAAAACAGATATTTAATGCAAATTTTTAATAATTCTAAGACCATATGCAATGTAAAAAGACATTCTTTTAAATTTTGTATGACATTTGTTGCTCGTGCAGAATAACATGAAACCCGAGTCCGATGACGTCACAGTGGCATTGTACAGTAGTACGTCATGTTGCGTACTCGCAACAGGGTTTACGGCTGCGAAATAAAATAACAAGCATAGCATAGGTTTTGCATTAACTTTAAAAAAGGGCTTGCACGGGGAGATGTAAGTAGGCGTGAATATTGCGTTCCACGAGTCCTTCGTTATTTTGCACGCGTAGTAAAAACTTAATAATAAACACTTAACGCAAAAGACCTGCCTGAGACACAAAGGAGTATCAGAAAGGGGATGAGGGATGGAAATTAAGCATTATCCTTTCATACTGTTCTATCGCGCTTTTTAACACGCTTATATATTTTGTGCATAAATATACTTAAATTGCTAATATTTTTACATTTACTTAAAATTAACATACAAAATTGATATTTACATAATTTAACATATTTTTTTTCATAGCCGGATGTTGATATACAGCCTCTTCATTTTAGTATAGTACTCGACTCGACGCGATATTTGTATGCAAAGACACAATAACTTATTTATACTAAGTAATATATTCTCTTAGTATAAATAAGATATTTTGAACAACTCCGCCGCTGGTGTCCCCGCGCGCTGTCCGCTTGAAAGATGTTGAGCTCGGCCACTGTCAATTCATGCTATCTTAATTATTCATCTTCTTCGTACGCTATATTACTGAAGGCTGTGTTTGTCTTGGAGAGTACTTGTAACACAATTTTCTTAAACTGACGTCTAGTTTTTTTTTTAATTTTGCAACTTTTTAATTTTTGTCCACTTTTAGGATTAGGGGGTATTTTTTTAGGTTTTGATGAGGTTAGCTTAAGTTTTAATTAGGTTAGGCTTTCATTAGGTGCGACGACAACGAAAGAACATGGTCTCTGACTTTTTGGAATAGAAGAAGGTGGCAAAGAACAAACAAGCAAAATGTTAGACATCCGTAAAAACCAACGTGGAGCAGATGTTTTGCCAACCCTTACGAAGAAAAAGGAAATGATTAGAAGGGAAAGGGAATCGCGCCTTCGGCACCTCAGTCATCAGATTATACGCAGACGCATAAGATCTCTACTTCACGTCTGTCTTCTGTGAGTTCGTCTCTTGCTACCTTGCGTCAGGTCAGGTACTGCTCATGGTTATTTTTAACTTCAAAAGCAACTTTCTCGACAGTAACTATGCATTTGTTTCACAATTTGTTAATTTGACTAGTACAGCTTGTAAAACACAGAACCATGTACGCTACATTGGCTCATCTAAATTTCAATAATTTACATATACCAATTAACAATTATTACATTAAGAAATTTATTATTTAATATTCAATTCCAACAACATTAAAATAGTTATTTTTTATCTAAATTTAAATATATCTCATATCCGGCTCGAAGGACCATTGCGAGTCTTTTGACTTAATTTGATTTATTTAACACTGCTATGATATTGACAATACATTTAGATGATTCATATTAAAATGATTTAAAGTCTCGTGAAAATCAGTTCAGTAGCTTTATCTCGCTTCTGTTTTAATTTACTCTATACTTTTATCTAAATACAGATTTATAATTATTTGATACAGAATTAATTCAGTGAATCCAAATATGGATTCAAACTAGCCCCTGTATCCTAAAATACTGCATAAATATGTTATAAATGACTAGATTATGCTTATAAGAAACTTCGTTTCAGTTTTACTTAGCAATAAGTAAATGTGGGTATGTGTACCTTGTTTCATAGCAAGATATGATTGTTGTAAACAAACAAACGTTATTTACCATACATGAATTTCATCGGAAATGTTGTAATTTTGTGGAAATGGTGGTATAAGTTTTTGTGGAAGTGAAATTGTGTATTTGTGAATATGTGTGAATATTTTATAAGGTATTGTCAGAAAAATGAAAAATTAATATTTTGGAATTCAAGAATTTTAACGTAAAACCTTTTGTTTACAAAAAATCCGTCTTGCTGTGAAACAAGGCATATGTGTTTTAAAACCACGATAAACACATTGACATGTGATTGGCAATTGTTTACAGTAGAACACTTATGAAGTAGATTACAAATATTTTATAACGACCTATTCATATTTTTTTTTATATAAAAATATATTTTATGTTAGAACATTGTCGTTGGGTACATATAACGGAATGCATATGCTTTTTAACGGAATATCATTAGCAAAAATAGGAAAGGGAGGGGCGGATATAAACGGTAATACTTAATCCTAATCTTATATTCACATTTATAAATTTATTCTAAAGGTGAAGGTTCGTGACGCAACCGAGACGGCAGACCGCGGCTGTTGCTTTAGGCATCAGTTCGCGAACGAGACGGTTGCTGCCTCGGACAAGCACTGTCTCGCGTCGCGCTCGAAAAGAACGTGTGTTAATTTAAAAGAATTTCTTTGCCGAAGCCTGTTAAAAGGTGATTGAACTGATCAGATAACACCCACCGATAACGATGCACAAGCACACTCCTAAAGAGACTAAAGGATAATAATAATATAGGAGCAAATCATTCGTCTTCTTCTTCCGGTATAAGTTCTACTTGGCTTCCCATACAGTGTAATTTAATGACAGAATAGAACACAACTGACTCCATCGACAGACTCCAATATTGAATGAATAGTAGCTTTGGTTGCGGTCTCGGCCTCGACTCACGCGCTACATGCCGAAGACACCAAGACACTTGTCGCGGGCTCCCGTCTCAAACTCTTGTCTCGGTCGCGACGCGAAGCACCACCTTTAGACTTCTTCTGAAGGCCTGTTCTTTTTCTCCGAGTAGCGAGGTTGACAGTGAGTTAACCACATTTTACGGTGGAAGGCGCAACAGTTGAGTGGGACTCGCAATTCCGGTTCATTCTCTGATATTGCGCAGTCGTTATTTTATTTTAAGACTAACAACAAACTATAGTTATAAGTATATTTTCTTATTATCGTCATAAGATAATAGGAAAGTCAAAAATTACGATTATGGAGGTAAGGAGCACACTCTGTGTTACAAAAAGTGTTCCCCCAAATAGCCTTAAACAAAGATGGCGCTGCTGTGCCAGAGGACCCGTAGCTAAGACTGAGACAGCCAATCAGCTAACTACAATTGACCTAAAACAGTTAAGTAACAGACCTCTGCTAGACCAACGCCATTCTTGGTCCTTCCTATGGACACTTTTTAAGACCCTCCATAAATATGATACACTTATAAAATTTCATAACTGACCTATTATATCATGACAACCATAGCCTCTACAGATACCCAATGAATATTCTAGTTGACAATTTGAAAACAATTTTTATTACAAGAGCTGCTTAAGCAAATAACGAAATAATTGCATAAAATATATTTAACTACCTTTATTTCTAGGGGTTATTCATAACATTTTACTAATTAATGGGGTTATAAACTCAAAGCTCATAGCAGATGTCGCCACTGTTGAGTGTTTTCCCCATTGTTGTTTGTTTTCGTTTTGGGACGATATTTATTTTTATTATCAACACAAAATGTATTCAATGTTGGAGTGTAGCTGAACTAAAACGCGAATTAAGAAAATGGATGCATCTTCCAGTTTTTCTTCCTTCTCCCACAGTTCTCTTCGCTTAGGATCTTTAGGGAATATATGTATTACAATATTTTTGCAATTAATAGCTGCAGAGCGTATCATTATAAGAAATAATTACACTTATATAAGCGTACAATAACTTAAATAAAGCATTTCGTTTTTAATATTTTGTATGAAGTTAACAGATAGTTTGGTACAACCAATAGTAGCGACATCTGAAGTGAGCAGTTTTTATCCCCATTTACATATTATTGCACAAAATAAATAATCTATAAGTTAATTTGTCTAGAGCAACAATTGATGACTTAAAGTAGGAACTACTCAGTTTATAATACAAGGGTACTACGCAAGGTTAAAGGAAAGTGTACTCGCCTTAAATGCCGGTGATCGGGGAATGTCTAAATAAGGTAAATAGACATAAAAGTAATGTTTATATAGATATACGACGATCAGTTATTATAAAAAAAAACTGTGATTCCCGAGTGATTTTTGTGCATTTTACCCATTACAAAGTAGTGTATATTAACAATTTACGAAATCTTTTACATTTAATCCTTCCTCAAGGAATAGCGAGCGTATTTGCAAAGTAGACATAATATTAGCCTGCAATACGTCTTAATATAATTAATTTGCTAAATTAACGCCACGTCGCCTATGAAGGCGCTAAATTTACTCAATTACGTAACCAAAGATTGTGATTAAGTTTGAATAGTTTTATAAAACATTCAGAAAAAATTTGACACTTGAAAACTTTTTTAATACAATTATTATTTCATCATAGACAATCTTAATCTCTAAATTTCTAAACTTACATGTTAACTGTCACGTGTCGTCAATTGTCAACGTGACAGGTCGTGTCAAAACGGATTGTCATGTACACAGCTGAGTGTATTGCAGAAGAGCAAATGTTACATGAAGCTGTATTTATTTTCGACCGCTCGTATGTCGTGGGGGGCGCCGCTAGCGACCAGTAGAGCCTCCAATTCTGCCCGACGCATTCTCACGTCACTACCATGGGTCACGCCGAGCTGAAAATAATACATAATAAAACTAAGCTAGTAGCCTAATAGTTTAGGGTAATGTCAAACATAAGGTCGCGGGTTCAACCCATTGACTATGTTAACTATCTCGTTTATTATTTAAAAAAATTACTTACATATAAAAATACGATCAAATCTTTCTTTGGTAGGGGATGTCCTACATGTACTTACATATATCAGCCAGGTTGGTGACTACTAGAAGCGGTATCCGAAACCCACGACCGCCACAGATGTGCCGGGACGAATAATCCCTACATACCCCTCACTTTGATGTTCGCTTAGTACATAGTACATTGGCCTTAGCAAACGAAACTATCAATTGAATATATCATTGGCCTGTCAGTATAATAAGTACAGGTACAGTATTACATAGCTTTAGGTGAACCAATCACTTCTGTATCTAGATCTCTAGATAAAAATATTACAACAGTACAATTAAGAACTATCAAAACATTTACTAAAAGACTTTTTAATTATGAACATCTAATATAGAACAAAAGAAATTAAAAAGACTTACCATAGAAATACAAACATAACAAACACCAAACAGCAGGCAAAAGAAAAATAACCAGCAAAAAATAAAAAAAAGAACAAAGCCATACAGCAGAATAAGTTTTAATAATAAAATTTACAACCAAGAAATATGATTAAAGCTTGAAAAGAACATGTGTTCGATTTGTACAAAATAATAAAACAAATATTGTTAAAGTCGTCACAATGTAATAGACCTACTTTAAAGCTGTCAATGTTATATTGAATTTATATATAATTAGTTTTTAATGTTAATTAAAAACGGTAAAAATATTTCAATTATAAAAGTGACCTTTTATATTGTGACGACTAGAGTTACAGTCTAGTGTTAGTACAATATTATAACAGTCCGTCAAATAAGACATATCAAATATACCTAACTCTTACAGGTTAAGGTTACAAGTAAAGCTAATATTAACTGGCAAATAAATTAAAATCTATGTTTGGACTCGATTACTGTGTGACACGGTTCCCAAAGCACTTTTTATTTATATAATTCAGTTTTTAGATGAAAGACCCTTGACACCTCTTCAATATTTAATATAACTACATTTAAAAAATATATTTTTTCATATCTTACATAATAATAAAAATTCTGATTATATTTTAAACAATAGTACAAGATACACAGAATTATAAATTGTACCAAAATTAATAAGAAAGTTTGTAATAAAATTATTTTAAGTTTCTTGAGACATTTTTAATGAACTAATTAAATATCGGCTTAACTCACGCGTATGTATGCACCGACGAGGGCCCACTCTGAGGAAGGGCCCCCGGCGGACTCGAAACTAGTTGGTACATACACCGGACAACAAGTGAGTTGAGCCGCTATTCAGTTACTTTAGGAAATGTGTGAAATAGAATAATTTGTAACTGCCAAAGTAATAATACAAATATCCCAGAAGAGAAACTTGAACAAAACATTTAAAAATGCGCTACATAGAACCATAAACAGGGATATATAAAAACTCATTACATAGTTGTGATTTTTTCTTACCTATCCATACTAACCATAACATAGCACAAGAAAAATATAAATAATATTTTACAATCGAAATAATAAATAAAATGCATGCTCAGGAATCAACGAAATACCTTTTCTACTACATATTAAAATGATTTAAACAGTTAAATTAAAAACGATTTATTTTTCTAGTAAAGTAGTTTTGTGTATTTCCTCAATATTTTTATATTGCTTAAAAATTTCCCAATAGCAACCTCTATATAAATTTGTGTGACCAATAAAAATATATGATTATGACTTGTGATTCCTATTATGTAAAAAAATCAATTATTTTCATAAAAATTTAAACTTAGTTTCCAACTATATCATAAAAATCTGAAAGTTAAAAGGTGAAAACCCCTAATGCTCTGCTTGTTAGTAATAAAAAAATGTTTGCTAAACAACCATAACTACCAGTGTCAAAATCAAGTCATAACAATGTTGCCATACATAGAAAAAAAAACAAAAAGTAACCTTTAAAAAAATAATTGCTTAAATGTTGTATTTCTTTTTTCAATGTGCTTTGGTTAATGTATGCTACGCTATGCGTTTGTTATTATTAAGAACTGCAAGAAATTATAAAAACAACTCCCCCTTAATTTAATTTGAACTATACTCAAGATAATGGATACTAACAAGACAAAAATCCTATTTGATCGATGCACACAGTTATAAAATTGTAGAAATCCTTATTATGGACAGAAATAGTGATATATAAACGAGATTGCTGAGCAAATAACTAAGCAAATAGCAACATAATATTTATAACAATAACAAAATTGTTCATTAGACAATACCAAGATAAAGCGCGAACGAGACAAATGTTGATCAAAAAAATTAATTATAAAATATAGAAAAGTCAGTATTGTTTTAAAATATGATTAAAAATAACATCTGCATACACCATAATAGACCAGTTGTCAAGATCTACTTTCCGCTAGCCAATTATAAACCCATTTTTGTCTATGGACGACGGCGGCAAACAAATAAGTCATTTGCCTGAGTGACTGGTATCCATAGTGTTAATGAATAGAAGAAAGAATATTTCCTTTTCCTATTCGTCCAGTCTACCATTCGATCCTTATTAAGAAAGGATGGGAATAGGACTGAAATTTGGCCTCCAGCATCAGACAAAACGCTTTTCTCTTGTAAATTATAAAACCTAACTAAGAAAGGATAGCTTCATTATTTCTAAATCTACCCAGTTGCGTAAAAAAAGTCAATGTATGTACATCTAAACCGAAAATAAGTAATTGGCTGGAATTTAAAAACTTCGTCACATATATCGATATTATATTGACTTGATTACCAAATGGTGAAAAAGATATTAAAATTAGTACTATAACTAATAATTTACACTAGAAGGCGAAGACTTCGGTGGGTTTCTAAGCCTCGTAGTAATTTATAGATAAACATACATGTAAAATAATAAATACATACTGTGTTATATACATATGTTAATTCCAATATAATGGAATATTAGCATCTACAGTGGAATTCAAAGGATCTATTAATGCACTGTCACTTAATCATCATGAATAAATAAGTTTCAAGTTGTAACTTGAAGTATGCCCCAAAGTCATGTTTTGTCTTGTAGCCTCACTTTATTGGGGATTTTTGTCAAAACTCAGTGAACATGGATATTGATTTTAAACTTTGGTGTAGTAACACTGTTTTCAGATATAACAAAAATATTACACTATAAGTAAACAGTATTTGTTGTTATAAAACATCAACATTTGTCTCTGCTCGCGTAAAGGTGAGCCAGGCGGACCTACATCGAATAAAATGTGAACACAACACCTAACAACTAAAACCTAAGAATAGTAATTGTACTGTGAAAGTAAAACTGCAATACATACACAATGTAATTTACTACTACTACTAGTTAGACCAAAACACTTTGGCATTATAAATGTAGAGAAATATTAAAGTATTTTCAGTTAAGTAGTAACTCATTTAATTCAGAAGTGGGAGTTACGTAGTCGATTGTAATGGTTTTACTCTGACCTATGTATTTAATACAAAATTCATGAATTTAATTATTTCTTTCAACCACTACTGTTAACACGTATGGATTACCATTTGTACAGCTACAGTACAATTTAAATACCAATTCTATAGCAATAGCTACTCTTTGACAAGTTTCGCATCTATAGTAGCAGCCACTTTTGACGAGTATCACTCCTACAGTATCATTTACTATTCTTTGATGTGTGTAATCTATGAGAGCATCTGTGAGCTCACTTGGTGGCGTCCGTCGTGGTCGTGGCAGACGACGTACTCGGTGAGGGTCACGTCGGCGGCACCGCCGGATTCCAGAGGGATGGGGTGCGCGCGGAAATGCTCCAGCATGTCATGCACGTTGGGGAACCAGAGGTGCTGTACTCGACACTGGCCGGTCTCGGACAGCGTCATGCGGAGGTGTTTGGCGCGACCCTGTCATTGAAGATTATTAGTACCGTATGGTAACAGGTATTGCTTGTAGAGTTTTTAAAAAATGTGCTTGACGCATTGACATTTTTATAGCATGGATGTCTATGGAACTGACAGGTACTGTATAGGACGCAGCTGAAGATGGGCCGAAGACATGGTCAAGTTTGGGGAAGTCCATTAGATGAGGGCGTAAGAAATCTCTATGGTAATTTATGGGAAAAGCCTAGGTTGAACAGTGGAGGTCTGTTTACTGATAATGATGATGGTGATAACAAGGAGAACTATATAAGAGATAAATATAACACAGTTTAAACGTGAACACTTTAAAACAATCTCACCTGGAAGTTGAATGTAAGCACATACTCCCCCCGTCTTGTTTCGCTCTGTCGCACTAGGTAGCAGCCGTGTGCCGTTGTGCCTCCAGCCAGCACGCACGCCGCGGCCGCCGCACGCGCCAATGTGCCGTGAAACCACGGCCACTCGGATAGCGACACGCGTCCCGCTCCGGAACACGCCTCTTCCGCTATTGAGCCTGGCGGGTAAGACGTTATTGCTGGTAGAATAGTGCGATATAAGTATTTGATGATTTCTTGTATTTATGCAAATACTTTAAATTGGAATAAAACGAGAGATCTGTGACAACAAACACCTGACGGCCGAGTGCAGCATGTTGAGGGACCGTTGGACAACAATATATAGGACAAAGAGACCCGGGTAAAACAACACATAGCTGACATAAAATACCAACACTCCAGGAAATCTGCAGTTGCAGTGATCACATTTTTCAATCACTAAATAAATAATGACAAATAAGCAATTAAGACAAGGACATCTTTTTTTCAGGTAGAACAAGACAAACCAAAAAGAAATGCACCTCTTACACATCCTTATTAGTACAAGAACCGACCTAAGGAATTTATACAATCATCTGTTATTTGATCAGGATCTAGATTTTATGTTAGATAGGTCTTACTCTATTCATTACTGTTAAAAGCAACTAGGAAGTAAATTTGAATTGTCATCATTTTGATTAAATTTTATGTTCCTATTTGACATGTTACAGAATAATAATAATGGATTTATATTCAACTATTTCATTTCATACTAGCATACCGTCCCACTTTCACTTGGATATATAGAAAAAAATATATAACCTAGGTTACTCGCTGGTACATGAGCTTTCTATTGTTGATGTTATTTCAAGATTTTGTAAATTAAGTATGTAATTTTTAGGTTTGTCGGTAATAAGCAATCAAATCATTTCTCTCATAAACAATAAATGTAAAGAAAGATACCAACCTAACTCTCCTTCTTCTGGTGTGTCAGTCGCTAAATCAGCATTGCTAGTGCTGGCGGGCA
>JWHW01043210.1:11457-22839 GCA_000931545.1 Papilio glaucus
CACAGGAACACCCGTCCAGCCGTTTCGAAGTCTGTAGGTCTAGAGGGAACGTACACACACAGCCTTTTGGGTCATAAGTTCTGTCACAAACTTTTAATGTAATGAATGAATTATTCAGAAATTATATATGAAAAGTAGAATAAAATTTTATTTACATTATTTGAAATGCCCTCCCCCGTGTTAAAACATGCCTTTAACCGACGCGGTCAGTCATCGATGGCAGCACGCGCCGCAATTATAACTATTTCTGCCGCTTGCATTGACCGTAGACGCTCGAAGAGACTTCAAATTCTGATGGGGTTTAGCGCAGACTTCTCCTCCAAATGTTGCCTTATCTTGTAGTCCAGTGGGTTTGAATTTGTACTAGAAGGAGGGCATATATTTTTTGAAGTCGCTTTTGTTTTTGTTTAATCAAGTACAGAATGACGTTTTAATTAGTTTGTGTACCTATGTATATCGTTTAGAAGTCGGTAGTTGAATTAAAAAAAATAACACTATTAATTATTATTTAAAAAATAGTAACTAATAACTTCGTTCAAAGTCTCTATTGTTTATTATTTCTGAAAAATGAAAAACAAGAGAAAACATTAACCAAGCTTGCGTTTTACATATTTAACCTAAGTTTAATTTAAATTCACTAAAGTTTTTATAACAAGAACTGTATCGATGCATCTTTAATTATAATATTTGTGTGAAGGTTTCTAGATCCAGTTCAAGTTGTCACTGAGCGTGATTTTTTTTCTGGATCGCGAGCAACATTAACCGGCTGGTGTGATCCATGTCCCGTCTACACGCGGAATACGCGCTAATCGTGGAGTTGCGGATAAGTAGCCCCCTATTGCTAACAAACTAAAATCATCTTTGTTGTTGAATGAGAATTAAATATAAGAAAAATAAATGAAAAAAACTTCGTCGATGTTGGAACAGCTCAAATTGAAATAAACAAACGTATGCTCAGCATGTTGTTCACGCGACCTATATTTTCTCCTACCAAATATCGTGAAATGAGAACGAGACATGTCGCCACGTGGCCATCGAGCAGATTTATTTAAAATTTTAAAAAGGAGAATGTTTATTGAATATGTGATGTAAATGTCATTATGTTACTAAATATTTAAAAGAACATATTAACTCGCTTAAAAGTTTCAGAACCTAACCTTTAGTTTAGTTTAGTTAATATTAAACTCCTTGTAATCTGTGAAATAAACGTGGGATTAATGTTGTAGTGTCAGTGTGCCCGGCCTGTGCTCAGTGCGCAGTTACATGACCTGGAAATAATTATAATATAAGTAACGTTGTTTTATTGAAAATGTCGCGGACGTGTGGTATTTATTTGGCTCGAGTCAACGCTCGAACAATATTGTACCGTGTATCATTTGTGCCGACACCGATACACCATCACACCGTCACACCGACCCACCGACACACCGACACACCAGCGCGCTACTGTTGAACTTTGAAATATGTCTCTAATTATCCCACGCAAGCTGAAAGTTGGCCGAATATTGCGGGATTAGCGAAACTTGGCGGGACTTACCTAATTTATAGCAATTAGTAAATCTCCTAAAGCTGTGCATTAATACAATAAAGTTTGTGTCTATTCACTGAGTTTATTGTGAACTGTATTGCTTTAAGCAGTTCGAATTTATTTATGAACAATATTTTTTTTTACGAGCAAACGAGCGCCAGTACCAACGTGATCACACCAGAGGAGCTGCAGAGGCGTTGCCGGCCTTAGAAGGAGTGGGTACGCTCTCTGTAAGAGATACTCAAAAAGAGATCGGCAGACGAGATAAAGGATTTGAGATATGGTGGCCAAAAATATATAATAAAAATGGTGTCGCCTGTGTTTCTGTCCCGTGAAGGGTATGTTCTGATTATTGGAAAGAAACAAAGAAATTATTCACCGCACGCATTGCGTTCATGTGCATTCGCCTGTCTTATTAGCACAAATTCTTCATGCTTCGTAATTCATGTTTTACACATTACGCGGTCCGTTAATAGATATAACCGGTCTCTCTGGCTCCCCTGTCAAATTATTGATTTGAGACATAACACAGTTTATCTCCGGGGTACAGAACTTTACGTGGAAGTTTTCATACTCAGTTTTAATAACAATATATAAAGTATATGTGTGATCTATTTCATATTAGATATATATTGCTTCGTAAATGATATTGTGTTAATTGTAAGAAGTCATATTGTCTTGGTCCTCCCTTGCGTTTCTACAAAGAAGCCCGCACAAGCGGACGAATCGATTTCTTGATTTCACATTGTTCTTGTTACGAGTTCAGTAAAGCAAAATGCTATTCACGTTACTTTCATAAGAAAACAACAGAAATCTTTTACTTTAGATTAAAATAACTACAAAGTATGAAAGGGTCTGTCCGCAGTCGCAGTCGCAGCCGGACAGTTTTCTTTCACTCCGTAGTTTATTGGTTTCGAAATAAATAAACGGATGGAATGACATTTTTAAATATTTTTCTGTAACATTAAATATTAATGCAATATTAAATAATAATGCAATATTAAAAGTGTAAAAGTACTTAACAGAAGAACGTGATGTGTATGATAGATAAAGTATTAACATTGGAAAAGTCTCCAAACAACCAGTACCCAGACATCACACATCCTACACACCCGGGAGTTAGGATAGGAGCCAAACAATCATCGAACGGAAGCAATTTATACACGTCATATACGAAGACAAAAAAAAACAAAAAAAACTATCAACGATCGTACATATTTCCGGAATAAAAAGTAGCCTATATGTTATTCCAGCCCGTAATCTATATCTGTGCCAAATTTCATCCAGATCCGTTCAGCCGTTTTTGCGTGAAAGAGTTACAAACATGATATGTAGGTAGGATGCGTCGTATTCAAGTATGCTATGAACATTGGTGCACCTACAATACAAGATTTTAATAGTTTTAATGTTACTAAATTCTTTAGCGAAAAGCTTGGTGAATCCTAGTGCCTTCGAGGCTTTAGCTATAATGTTGTCAATATGAAAATTAAATGTTAGTTTAGATTCTGAAAATTCTCTAAGTCGCGTACAACTCATCCACTTTGTAATTTATGGGGAGGGGGATGGTAACACTCCCACCGATGGGAAAAGCTCGGAGCCGCCATTTAAAAAAAAAAACAAAATCGGTGCATTCGTTAGCCCAAAAGGCATTTTTGCACTTACCTGCCCCCAGTGCTTATTTGCTACGAAACGCTTGTTTCGCCTGCTCAGTTCATGCGTATGGGAACTTAACACGCAAGGAGCGACCTTCGGTCGCTCCTTGCTACCTAATTGTACCGCGTCAGTTTTGTCAAGTCACTCACTTTAAAAAAGTAACATGTACTTGAATTTTCGTAGTTAATTTTACGATTTTTGAAAAATTATATCTCAAAAACTATATGCGTACGAGCTACGAAACTTTACATAATGAAACTACATACCGATACCTTTTCCCGAAAAAAATATGAACGTCATACTGACTGGGTAATAGTATACATATTACGCCGTAGAACTTATATCGATCAGATTAGTGACATAATAAAGAAGGGCAATATAAGGAGTACGAGTTTGTAGATGTATGGAAGAAGCGAGAGAGGTGTGCCAGGATCGTGCCAAATGGAAATTCATAATCTCTGTCTATCCCTCCGAGTTCTATTATTTTCTCCGATATATATTTTTTGTTTTGTTTCAAAAACCTTTCCATACATTTATAATTCACCGTCTGGAGACGCGCGGAGGTATGGAAAAGACGCTATGAATATTTCATTTTATAAATTCATTGAAATACATGAAGGTGATAGCGGAGTGGATTGCCGACCCACCGAGCGCTGGCTAACATTTATTATTGATATAATAAAGGCAGGCTTATTATTACTAAATATGTATACTACTAGCATACTATGTCTTCGAGGATACGTCCAGTTATAAGAAATTAAACTTTTACTAAATTACGACGTCAAATCACCAGCGGACAGCTTTTACGATGGAATATGTACTGAGTCTAACCGTGACACTTTCAACAGAATTATTTACACGAGATTCAAGTGGGTCGGTTGGAGTCATCAACATCGTCCCGGCCTGTTCCCACTCTGTGTGTGGTCGCACAACATTTTCACCTTCCAAACTGTTCTACCATCCGTCGTTACAGGAGTCACTTCTTTCTTAATTATGTCGTCTTTCTTGCAAACCATCAATCTTTTGTTAGGCCCATCCCTACCGATATGTCCTCACCTATATAAGATTCTCCTTGTTATATGTCGTTTTAACACATACCATGCTAATCTTTTGCCTCTTTAACTTTCCTATCATCGATCCTACTTTCAGACTTTCCCTTATATACTCGTTTCGTACAATATTCTGCCGTGTTACTCCACACACCCATCTTAATACTTGAATAAGCAGTTAATACTGGTTGCGCGATGCGTGTTTAGAGTAATTAATGAAATTAACGTCTTCACTAGTTTACACTATCACCGCTGTCTCAACTGTAGCATATTTTCTTCTAACCTGCAAACATAGAACGCGAATACGGCACATTTAGTACTAATACGATCTCAACGGATGAGAAATGGCGGCCGACATCTCACTCCGGAACTGCAGCTCGTAGTTAATATCCGTTAAAGGATTATTTCCGGTCCGCCTCCGCTCCGCCTCCGCCTCCGCCCGCGCAGCGCCGTTATGAAGCTGAAATACGCTGGAGAATTCAGCATAAATACTTCTACTTATACATTACAAATATACGATGCAATCGCCTGTTGATTCCGTAACCTCATGTAACAATTGTGTCCGAGCGATGTGGTTGACATGTGTTGCCAAGATATATAAAATATTATCTTACACCCCTCGAGGCTTTACTCCTTTTTGCGGCTTCTGTTTTCTTCAAGACACGTCTTACTGAGATTAAAACAAGTACAAAGTCAAAAAGAAGTAATCTGCGGAGCGGCGCTGAATGTAGCCGCCGGCTTCATCTACGTTCCTTTGAGCGTAGCTGGAGTCTGCAGCGGCCGGCTCGCTAATGTAATTGTGGTCGTGCGTTTGAAATGTATATCATATATTTACACTAGCTGAGCCCCGCGGTTTCGCTCGCCGTGCTATTTAATTTAAACGAAATCGAACCTATTTGGGAAGAATCAGAGTAATTCGTAAGAGACAATATTTGTACTGTAATTATCCTCGCGAAAACGTTATGCCCGTTTAAAAGCGCGCGGATGAGTTGATTTGTTTAATTTATGTATTGGACTGCGATGCACATCGACCGTTACTGTTCATCGGATACCATATAAGTGGGTAAAAAAACAGTAACACGAGGTAATCCTTGAATATAAAAGCTGCTAAAGGCAAATCTCGTATCAAATGTCAATCTGTATCACAAATTAAATGGATTAGATTGATTTACTGAAAACCTCTTCGGATATTAGTTTGAGGAGCGCGGTGGGCTGGCGGCCGGAGCGGTGGCCGGAGCGGAGGCCGGAGCGGAGGCGTAATGAAGCGCACCCGCCGCCCTCTAATTGATTACACTCTAATGCGCCGCCGATGGAGACCTCTCGCGGTTAATGAAGCCTGCGAGGATAATGTTGTTAATGTGTTATCCTCAAATAAATACAAACATTTATATGTTCACTTATGTCCCTTTTTAGTAAGCGCACCTCTAGGTTAACAGGAGACTTACATTAGCTTAGGTTTAGAAGAATATTAACTAACTTGTTTAGAATTTAAAAAGGGTTCCATGTTAGGGTAGGTATTAAATACAATATCACATAGGTATGTAATTTAATATCCTCCAAACAAGGGCTGTATTTTATCTTCTTGTCTACGAGCTTTAATGTTCTCAAAACCCTTTTGAGTATACAGAGACAGTATCAGCTATGCGTCGAATGTATAGCGTACCAAATGTAAGGGGAAGCATCTCTAATGTCATACTCAGACCTTGGCAAGCGAAGTATTTTTTTCTCAACTTTTCCATTTATCTCTCACTGTGCCGATGAGTAATGTGTCTCTTGACTACAGCATAGGAAACGAAAACATTTGAGCATACATTTTCGACCGTTGGCCGGCGCGATAGGCGAAGTCGGGACATGCAGCGGCTCCGGAGGCGCTTCCTGTTGGAACTCTGCCATGCCTCGGTCCCGTCAGGCTTAGTATTTATAAATAGGTAAATAACTACGAACTAGGACACTCGGCAGAGTGCAGCACGCCTCGCAGGCTTAACGAAGGCTTAACGCGCTGCTGTATTAAAAACAAAGGTCTTTGAAATGGCTAAAATCTTTTTGAAACACCTATTTTAAATTCTATTTTATACAAATCAGATTTTAGTTTTTTCCAACTTTTGATTGTTCATGATAAAAATCTTCTGCTAGCGCAATCTGATATCAAGTGGCGACATGATCGACGGAAAAACTGTACCAAAAAATATTCGTGCAGTACCACTGTAACTCCTTTGATGTTTGATGTGATGATTCAAATCGTTTCGTTCGAACACTATTTGAATCACAACAAAAAACGTTAAAAAAGTTCAAATGGACAATTAATATCAAAACATCGTCCAATGTGATATTAACTGTCGCATTGGGCGAGCGTAGTAATCGAAAAGCGAATGCTGGAGCTAGGTCGTGGGATAATTGGTAGGACAACATGTTTAGGAGAAGTTCAGCAGCCGCCGGCCCCAGTATTTGCGCTGCCGCCGCGGCGCTAGAGCTCCGCAAATGTTTGTGCGCCGCGTGTTTGCTCGTCCGCCCCGCGCCACCGCCAGCATTAGATGCATCAACTTGTACACAGTTTAAAACGTTCGATTGTATAAAGTAATTTTGCTAGTTGATGATAGTCTCTGTTTATTATGATATTGATGATAGTAGTTGTTAGCGATGTACTTATCGCCCTCGTATTTTTGAATATTTATCTTTTATCTTTTGTATTTTTTTCATGTTAAAATTTATATATATTATCTGTGTTGTTTCGCGAAGTTATTAAGGTAGGTTTAAGACCGTTGTAATTTGTTAAAAAAAAATAATAAAGTTTGGAGGTAGATGCGTACAAGTCGCATAACAGTCGTCCGATAGTTACTGTGCGCACAATACGTTTTTGATTTCTTTGCTGTTTATTATGATATTGATGATAGTAGTAATAAATTAAACATCACACACTGTTTTTTACAGTTTAGCTGAGGCGGTATGCCTACGGCGTAGGCAAATAGGGTAGATGGCTACGAACACCGTAGTAAGTCAAGGACGGCTACGAGATGCGAGCACAAGCTGCAGTAAAATTTGCAACGTACGGGACTAGTTAGTAAGTACTTACTAAATTAACAAACACCGGGAGGACTATTTACTACTGGCTTGATAATTGAAAATAGACAATACTAAGTTTGCTGACGTCATCAACGGTTAAAGGCCAATTTGTACCTTAAAGTAATTTAACGAACTGTATAATAACGAAAGTAAAATTTGTTCCACAATTGTCTTACAAAACATTTCCGCTACACAACTTTCAGCTCCGAGGCGGGTTCAAGACTAAAGCCTGTTTAAACTTTTAGCCGCGTACAAATTTTTTCCTAAATTACATTGTTATGTTAGGGTTAAAGGAGTTTCAAAGTTTGTCGGATGCTTAAACCTTCAGTAGCGAAGCTTTTAAGGACAAACTTTCAAGTATTTTTGGGAGTTTCTTAGTGAAAATGTTTCGACAATTCATTATGTAGCATTACTTATGATGATAATGTGAAATATGACCTATTACTTTGAACTACGGCGGAACATTGTAGAACTACTCTAATCCAATGTAGCAACGATTAACGACATCTGTTGAGAAGAGATGTAATATAGCACAGCAGAGCACGGCGGTGGTCGACAGCTCATAGTCACTGTTGCCTAGAAGACATCTATATCGATCTCAGACGGAAAGCTGTAAGAGGATTCACGGTTATGCCAGATGTTTTTTTTTAAATGGGAGAAGGTGGCAAACGAGCAAGCGGTGTTAAGTGACCGCTACCCATAGACATCAACAACGAGCAAATGAGTCGTACCTTTAACTCTTGCACAGAGGTGAGGATGGAGAGAAAAAAGGATACTTTTCCAATCCATCACCTAACCGCCCAATCCTCTTCCTCTTCCCATTCTATCGTTATTAGGAAAGCATGGGAAAAGGAAGAGAATTGAAATTGGGCCTCCGGCACCTCAATCACCAGACGAAACGCAGAAGCATACTTATACTGTCACGCCAGTCCTCTGTGAGGTCTTGGTATTTCATTCGTTTAACAGTTATTGTTGCCGCGGGCTCTGTCGCTGTAAAATGTTATAACAATAATTGTTTCATTAATTATTTTCCAGCCAAACATAAGTGTTAAATACATACGTACTTGTGTTGCCATAAAAAAATAGTATAGTTTTAGGCACCTGATTTTACTGTTAACGGATGTTTGGGATCAACCTCTTCCAGAAGCAGATCTCACTTTATCTAATATAGCTCTGGCAATTTATAAATATTTTATTTTCTCTTTGTGCTCGTAACGTAAAAGTTTACGTAGCAACTTAACCAACGCCTGCGTCCGGGGCCTGAATGACTACGTCAGTATCAGAGTACAGTCGCGCACATCGCCTGTTATCACAGGAGCTGACCAAATGGACAAACATAACGCGGGACAGTTACACAAATATTGAACTTGTCAGGCGACGCCCAGCGCTCGTAAAATTTGTTGCTCGCGGTAAGTGTTCTTTTGTTAACATTACTTTAATGTTTATTGGATTTTTTACGACTACAGAGAGATAAAGTTAGAAATTATTTTAGTAAAATTAATTTCTAACTTTGAACGAGAAACAACCGAATCAGTTTTTACAGTGGTCACTGATTCGCAAATCGCTTACACAAATATTCGTAGACACTACTATTGTACTGTACTGTACCGTACTGGAGTGAAGTATAAAAGATGAATCATTATAAAATATATTTAAGATACAATCTCTTATTATGTAGTTTTATTTTGTGAAATTTATTTGAGTCGATTCGGCACAATACAAAAAAAGAATGTGGTTTGTAAGAAACGGGGTTCCGTTTCTTACAAACCTTATATTAGTAAAAACCACGAAAGTTTAAAGTTACATATAAAAAAAGAATGGCGCCTACATCTCTTTATGACACACTTACAAGCCTAATAGCCGGCGTGGTAACGCACTAGTGTAATGTCGATATTAATACTACGCGCACACAACAGTGTACGGCTTCCTGGAAGAATTCGGAACGCCGCTTCCTTCAGGGATCAGTAAGCGGTTGTCAATAAGCGACATACAATAAATTTCGTGTTAGACTAACATAAAACCTGCGTATAAAAGTATTGTATTATATAATATTATTTATATAATAAATTATTATCATTCAATATACCACATGACGACAAATAGGCTCATGCACGACAACATCGCCTTGATTAACGTCGAGTGAGGTTGACATATTGTGACAACTTGCCGACATATTGTGAATTTTATATCGATTTCATGGAAAACATGTTTGACATGTTTGACATCAGCCGAGTTGATTTTTAGGGATACATACCCAAAGGGTAAAAGGGACCCTATTACTAAGACTCCGCTGTCCGTCCGTCTGTATGTCTGTCCGTGTATCTATCTGTCTGTGCGTCTGTCACCATGCCGTATCTCATGAACCGTGATAGTTAGACAGATTAAATTCACATATGATGTATTTCTGTTTCCGCTATAACAACAAATAGTAAAAATAAGAATAAAATGAATATTTAAGGGGGCCCATCCATGCAATAAACGTAATTTTTTGTCGTTTTATAGGTAATAGTAGGGAACCCTTCGTGCGCGATTCCGACTAGCACTTGGCCGGTTTTTACTCAACATGAGGTACATACGCGCAGGAAAGTTGAACAGCATGCAGTCGCCGATTGAGACGATTGTGTCTCGAATGTTGCCGTAGCAGTATTGTAGCTGACAGCATTGTCCGCGATGCTGTCTGCCCCCGCGGGACGGAAGGCACGACAGGGCGGCGCGGGGGATGCTCGCGCGGCTGTCGGTGGCAGCGACTCGGAAGATCGTCTGCTCTGATTTACTACGGAACTGAGATAAATTTGTGTGAGAAATACAAATATACCTTTACCCATGTCTGCTCTTACACAAGTGACAAGATTAAGATAAGATTTTGAATGAAAGTAAAGAAGTGGGGCTGCTTATAACTTGTGTAGGAGTATCCGTGATTGGTTAATAATACAAATGTCGTGATATGTCCGTGTTTTGATTGGTGAAAGAATACAAGCGAAAATGAACGTTAGTGCAAGGATGTAAGAGTCAATGTTGTGTGCTTAAGTTTAAATATTATTTGAACTAGAAACTGAGCGGCGCGAACACGTATGATTAGAATTTCAACAGATTATATTTGGTAAACTTTTTATATTTTAATTTGCTGTAGAAAGAGCGCGAAATAAATTAAAGGATCAGTCGGTGATTGAACTTCATCGGGGAAATCAATCTTTATTAGCGACTTACGTTACACCTTGCTTCATTTGGCCAATCAGCACAGGGAATATTTGTTACAAAATTAGTAAAGTCACGAGTAAATTATTATTTATGGAAGAAAGTAAATCAACACGACCGTAACGTTCGCAGTTTAATTGTCGGCGTCATAACGTGATCAATGGACTCATTAATATCAATCAAAAGTTTAATCAAAATTAATTTGAACGCAAAGTATTTATCTTCATTATCATAACCCACGAGATGTAGGAGAACTCTAGCGAATAAATAAAACTGAATTATGTAAGTTTAACCTAACCGAAGTATCAACAGGGACGCCTCTGAAATAGTTTTCAAACTCTAGTGGTGTGAAAAAGTCCTGTGACAATGACATCAGATACTGAACTTAACTGAACTTTACGCTGCTTATAATATACCAACGTTGTTATATTTATGTATACCAATGTTTCCGTTGTCAATTAATACAACAAAATAGTATTATAATAATAACAAGATAAATAAATTTAGTATCAAAAGAAATTTTATTTCTTCGAATAAAACAAAAAGATGGAAGAAATATGAAAAAGAAAATTTGAGCAGCCTTTCATAGCGAAGTCAATCGGTCCTCGGACGCGCCTGTAGAGTTATGAGGGTTGTCGCCGGACGCACGGAGGCTGCGCGGACGATTTATGGTCTGACGATAGTGTACTTGTGCGTAACACGTGCGCAACGAATTGCAAGGAATAACTTGGTGAAACAAACATTCGATATATTTTATATATGTAATTATTTTTAAACCTATAAGTAATTTTAATTAGAAGATCACTTAAGATATAGTGATATACATTTAATAGATAGAATAAGTAAGACAATAATGTTAGAGTTCTGAAATTGCTCTCGTCAAAGTTTTTTTTTTTT
>JWHW01043224.1:4524-15409 GCA_000931545.1 Papilio glaucus
TTACAAAATGCTCTATATTAATGGAAGTTTTCTTTAAATATTAATAATAAAATAATAAAGCCGGCTCGGAATCCATAGGGAACATCGTCTTTTATACATATACGTAGACAAAAACCAAAAAATGCATCCCTCGGGAACCGTACATTTTTCCGGGATAAAAAGTCTATACATCTGTGCCAAATTTCATACTGATCACTTCAGCCGTTTTTGCGTGAAAGAATAACAAATATCCATACATCCATACATACAAACTTTGGTATTTATAATATTGTTAGGATAGTATGATAATAATACGAAACAAATTTATGTAGCAAAAGTGAGTGGCAGTGTTGGTAGGGGACGCCCTAGGAGAACTTATATCGATCACATTAGTGACCTACTAAAAAAGGGCGATATAAGGAGCACCCATAACCGACGAGCTTGTATGCGTAGATGCATGAAGGAAGAAATAAAGGAAGTAATTTTATTATTTTAATTAAAGTAACTACAATTTAAATTGTGCTAACTTTGTTCATTGTGATATGATTTTTAAATTAAGCTTACATAATTACTTACATACTTACAAAATTATAGGGCTAAAGGGTACATTTTTGTTTGATTTTGTAATGAAGCTTAATTATTTAGTTATGTCAAGTATACCCCAAAAAAGGATTTCTATCTAGTCCTTTACTAGTTTTAGGTAAAAATCAACAATTACTGTAATTTTATAATCGTAAAATGTTTGTTTCTATATTGCTAAAGAATAAATAAAATAAACGATCCCGCCACAAGTAAGGATTCCTTTAAATTAAAAGCAAGTCGGTGCTTAATTTAGCGGTACAAGAACTGCTTTCTTAATGAGCTGGAGTTTCGTGGAGCTCTTACGATAAACTGCTCCGTACAAAGGAATGTTGTTGCATTTAAATTTACTATATATATTTTAAACATACTTTCTAGTTAAACGAATCCATTTAAACAACTTAACTAATATTATAAATATGAATTCGTTTGTTTGTTACGCTTTTAATCCTTGTTGTCGCTGTCACCCGAAAAGTCACTCGCGTGGTGACAGCGCGGGCGCAGCCAGAGTCGGCGGCGGAGACGGCCGGCGGCGGCGCGCTCTCGCACAGTAACACTCATTAAAACGAAAGCAATGGTCCTGTCACGCCGCTGCCGTGCCGCAAATATAGGTAGTCATGGTAATGTATGAAGCGACAATAACATCTTCTGACATTTACTTAAAGTTGAAGTGAACATGACAAATCTTGGTACAAATGAGAAAGATGAGAAACGAATATGTGCGAAGCCGCGGGCAAGAGTGTAGTAATATTTATACAAGATTGATCATCTCTTAAGCCGCACAAAAAATTAACTAAGAAACATGGGTAAATCTATACTAATATAATATAGCTTAAGAGTTCCTACGCGCCTAATTTTAAAAAATATTTTTGCATTTAATAGATCAATAATTAAGGGATATAGGTTATTAAACATTACGTTTCGAATTTTTAAGAAGTAATCTGATTCCCTTCGACATCGGATTAAGCCATATGGCTTACTCTTAAAATCCCTTAATATCGCAGTAAGCCATATGGCTTACTGCGACATGTGTTGCTATTGTGCCTTGTATTTAAAAAACTTTTCCCAATAGACAGATCTCGGGCAAACACTTTGGAGCCCTTGTTTCGCTCAATAGCCTCTTTTACACGGTTTGTGGTTTTTTGGCGTACATCGTGTTTAATGCTCTTCGAAATTTGCCTATTTAGCCGCCTGTATCGTTCCGCATCATCTGAAGACTGCAGAATCATGCGGAGAGTACAACTCTCCGCACTGAGCACCGCGGGGTACAACAATAAGATTGGAAATTGATTTTTTTATGAAATAAACAAACGGTGGCAAACGAGAAAGCTGGTGATCTGATTTTAAGTGACCGTGACCGCTACCCATACGCATCCGCAACAAGCAGTTCAGATGCATAATGCCTTCCATTAATGGACAGATGAGGGGATGAACAGGAAAAAGGATATTTCTTATTCCTATTCATACCCTCGCCCGAAAATCCTCTTCCCCTTCTCATTCTCTCCTTATCAGAAAAGGTTATAAATATATATAAATAAATCAGCCTTTTCTAGAATGTTCCCCACTGCAGGGGCACAGGCCTCGTCTCCGAGAGAGGGAAGGGGCCGTAATCCACCACGCTGGCCCAGTGCGGGTTGGTGGATGTCGCATGTCTTCGAATTTATTGGTTCTAAGACATGCCGGTTTCCTTACGATGTTTTCCTTCACCGTTTTTGGAGCAGTGGTGATGAAATAAATTAACACAAAGTTAAGCGCCTGCCTGGGTTCGAACCCGCGACCTACACAGTACGTAAGTCGGGGCCTAAACCACTGAGCCACCACTGCTCACAAAAGGTTGGGAAAGAGAAAAGGACTAGATTTAGGACTCCGGCACCCCACTCATCGCACGAAACGCAGAAGTATAAAATACTCTACTTCACGCCTGTTTCCTGTGAGGTCGCCGGTCGAGCCGGCCCATTCGTGCAACAGATGTTGTTGCGGACTCTACCAGTTTTAAATGGACCAAATTGATTGAGAATGTTGACTAAAGTAAAAAGTGGTGAAACAGTTTTATAAAAGACATTATAACGATTAGTGAAATGCCTGTTATTTGTTGGTAAACATGATTTCGGTACTATTTTTTAATTGAAATCGCTTCATATTACCTTAGCAACAATCGAAACTAGCAAATGAATGTGTATTTGTAAAAAAAAACTTGTTTTAACAATGTTTACGCCACCAAAGCTCACCGAGCTTCCAAAGAGTAGAAAACAAACGGAACCTATTTGCATAAAGCTCTCTTAACTTGGAGCTTTTCTAACTTTTTTGTGTTGTTAGTGTCGCAAAGCTTTGTCGCAATTAAATTGTAAACACAACGTTTTTGAATACAAATATATTTGTGTTATAGTAATTCTGCAGTACCGAGAATTTGCCTAAAGTTTTGTTAAGGCTGCGGAATTTATTTACTCGAATTTATCTATACATATAATAAAAATGTAACTGATCGCTGTCTGTACATGGAAGATATTTGAGAAAAAATATTATTGGGGGCCTTCATAAGCGCAATAAAACTCAAAATACTGATTATTTGAATTTTTGTCTGTTCGTCTGTGCGTTACCGCTAATCTCGGAAACGGCTCAACCGATTTGGGTGCGGTTTTCACTAATGTATTGAGGTAAGCTTCACTTAACATTTAGTTTTTGTCTTATCTCAATCGGTTTATAAATAAAAAAGTTATATCAATTTAACTGCTACGCTTAGCTACGGCCATATTGTGTCGACTCCATACGCGGGAAAAGGGCAGGGAGATGATGATGAGGTTACGGTAGTATTAAGTAGGTAATATCATTTCGTTTAAGTAAAATTGCAGGGCGGGTGAAACCGCGGGGCACAGCTAGTTTATTATAAGACTAAATTATAAATAACCGTTCATGGATTCTAGTATTATTAGTAACATGCCAAGAACTTAAGATGAAAGACGATATGATTTTAAATAAATCAAAAAACTTTATCTTGCAATTTATTATTTTCTTCTAATTATTTCTAATTATTATAATCTAATTATTACCTTTAAAATTTGTATTTGTTATTTATTTTACTTTTTATTAATGAAAAATAAATATGTAATATAATTTCTTTGAATCTATGAACAAGAAGTTGTTTTTACGACTGCGCCATTAATTCCAAGGCCTATAAGAGTGTTACATGATCTACTTTTGGTTTAATTGCGTTTACAGAACAATATAGAATAATTTATGTCGATTGGCTGAGAAACTTTGTCGTGTTTGGACCAATGCCAATGTTGATCAAAACTTGGGGTTTGATATTAACATTTTGTATTTCAATTGAATACCAAACAATCAAGTGAATATTGACTACCTTCGGATCGATTGCAATATTGATAAATATAAAAAAATCATGAAATAAAAAATCTTCCATATATATAAAAGAAAACTAACTGACTGTTATATCAATGCACAAGGAAAGCTTCTGCGCCTAGAGACTTGAACTGCACAGATTTTTGATATAACGTAGGCTAGCACTAAAGGAGTTTATAAAATCATCCCTTAAGGTCAAAAATAGGGGATGAAAGTTTTTACGAATAAATGTTATAAATATTTTTCCTTCAGCAGAATAACTTGAAAATTGACGTAAACACTTTTCAATACAATAATTTAGGATTGGAATAAGTTGCCAGTGTCTGTATTTCCGTCCGATTATGACGTGGGTACCTTCAAGAGAAGAGTGAATAGGCTGTTTCTAAACAAGTGCGTACCATCTTTAGACCACGTCGCCACTTAACATCGGGTGGGATTGTGGTCAAGCATTAGTTCATTATAAAAAAAAATATTGAATACCAAATACGGTTTTTTACATAAAATACAATAAAATAAAGGATACAATAAATAACAAAACTAGTAAAGAAAAAGTAATTCAGACCGGCGACATATTTTCCTAGATACAAAACTTCTCTGGAACTGAAATTACTATTTCTTCAGGACTATATGTACCAAAAACACCTTTTTTGCTACAAAATACCTGTTACCTTTTACATAATAAGACGCATATAAAAGCTACTTTACTTATCATATACAAGAGAAATGTAAAAAGTAATTCGCCAGTAATATAGAGAAATCAACAGGTGAATATGGCAGAGGTAAGAGCGGAGTTTGTCTGTGGGTACCGACCGGTGTGGCACCCGCAGGCAAAGTCAGCTCGCCCGCCGCCCGTCGCGCTACCTAGACATGTACCCTCCCCTCCCTTCTCCCGTCCCCGCCTTTCCCCTACATTTACCACGATCTATCGCCTCGCCTTCGGTATGCGCATCATAAACAATTGTGTGTGTAAACACACAGCAACTCCAGTCTAAAGAGACCGGATGTTTATAAACTGACACTTATATCTTAATTGTAAAATTATATTGTAAGTCTATTTAATAACAAATATTTTGCGTGTTGGTTTAATTTACAATTCACTTTCCCGTAATATGCAATTTCCGTAGTATTTGTATTATTAATTGAACTGAACGAGTTTTTTCCCTATAATAATTTTCATAGAGTATTATATAATAAGCTCATTCAAAATAAACCCAATTTCGGCGGTTTCTTGTATTTGATATAAAGATGAGTAGATTTAGATTTTTTTTTCGAAACAATTTTCATTTTTTCTATAGTTTTTTTTTTAATAATTCTTATGTACGTAGTCTTGTTTATGGTAGAAGGTGGCAAACGAACAAGCTACCTTTTAAATGGGCGCTACCCATAGACATCTACAAGCACATGATTCGCAGATATCTACCGCCTATCTTTAATGAACATAATCCTTATTAGGAAAGGATGGGAAGGGGAATAGGATTGGACGGGAAGAGGACTGAAATGGGGACACCCGGCACCCCACTCATCAGACGAAACGCAGAAGCATACTTCTATTTCACGAATGTCTGCCCTGCCTGTCTGTTTGCAGTGCAACAGATGTTGTTGCGCATCTAACCACTCTCAAAATTTATTCAGGACTACTCTCCTATAAAGTTGTTAATATAATTATTTATATATCTACGATAAAGGTTTAAGTAAAATTAAGTTAAATTATAACTAGTGGGCCAAAAAGTCCTGGAATGGCCGCCACGTAACGGTCGACGCAACGGTGGAGCGATGATCTGGTCAAGGTTGCGAGAATCCACTAGATGGCGACAGGGGACCGATATTTGTGGCGATCAATGAGGGAGGCTTACGTCCAGCAGTGGACGAATATTGGCTGAACAGAGAGATATTACTAGTAGATATATGGTGATGGAAAAAAAGATTGTATACTTCGTAATGTCATGCACAATGAAGCGGTTTTTAGGTATGCTAATATTACTAATGAGAGATTAATATAAATGGATTGAAGTCGAATTTTGTAATATAAATTGTTATGATTCATCTGCCCATTTTAATCTGGCTTAAAAAGGCTTATCGTTGTTTTACCGTTACATTCAAACAGGTTTTGTTTTCTGCTTTTAGGTATGTACTTCAGTCATTTCTTTTTTAATTATCATCGATAGATCGAAGGTTTACATGTTAGTATACTATCAGTAAGTCATATACCTTAGTTAATTTCGTAGTCATAACTTTTATATTGAGATACTAATTATTTAATAGTTGACTTACTTCGAGCAAGTAACTCTAAAGATTTAGACGGCAACATATGTTTAACCAACCATTTGAGAGAGAACTCATTTCATATTTGACGATGTTCGTGTAACGCATCGGATGTCGAAGGTGGTTAGCCTTTTAGACTTAGGGAGAGTTTATTTTTAATGACCATAACACATTACGATATATCAAACTGTATATTTAGCTAGCTCGGCAAACTTCGTTCCGCTTTATAATAAATTAACGCCCCCGCAAGCCCCCTTGCAGGTGGAATTTCGTAAAAACCGTTCTTAGCTGACCTCTACTGTAAGGAACATTCCTTCTAAATTTCAAGTCCCTAGGCCATATGGTTTCAGAGATATCGTGATGAGTCAATAGATACCTGGAATATATATAGAGAGTGAGAGAGAGAGATTAGACATATTACATTTTCTTCTTTTTCAGAATAGGAATACAAACTATTTGAATATATATTACGAACTCCTTTAATCAATGTCTTTTTCATAACTGTTATATTCCCAAAGAGGCACATAGAGAGCAAAGTCGTGGACGGGGTAGCGCTTTTGTAAGAATATCAGCTACTTGATCTGCTGTGCCTATTCTTTTAACGACTATTGCATCTTCAGCACCTTGCTATCTGACACAATAATGACAGGTATGTTTTGTCCGCTTATGGAATTCCGGGTTGTACGATAAGCGAACAGCTACTTATCCACACATAGCATTGGTGTCTGCACGAGCTTAGTTCCTGTGTGATTCTCGTAAGCCAAATGAATTCTCTTATAGCTTCACTTGCCGGTACTAGTTCGGCTACGATTGTAGAAATTTGCGACCGATGGTTGTCGCTGGTTAAGCTGAGATATCCCAACGACAAGCCTCGCCTGAAATAGATCGGCTTGTTTCAAGATCTCTTCCAAGATCTGCATCGCTAAAGCCTTCAAGTATAGATACCATTTATACTTTATTCCATAGTGTGCACGTGCCTTTAACATAACGGATGATCCTTTTTACTCGCAACCAGTCTTCTTTGGATCCCAGGTTCTAATTTTCGGGAGGCAACACTCACCGCATATGCAATATCTACGTGTGTTCCTACCATTAAATATACTAAGGCATTAAAGGCTATACGGGAAACTTTATATCCAAAGCGATTAGCCTTTGAGATTTAGGAAGAGTCTATTAATTTCAATGAAACAATTATTTGCACAATTAAAAGTGTGTACAGCGATTACACATTACAGAATAAGAATACAATCGATTTGAATCTTACAAATTCCTTTTTAAATATTTTCTGGAAAAAGAATTACGATGCGATGTACGCACATCATATTAAGGTATTTAACATTTTCAATTAAAAAATAACCTTAATAAGAACTAAAGAAAACGAACCCAAGACGTAAGTAAACGGTACTGTTTTAATAGCATACTTTTGCAGGCCACTCAAGAAAATAGTTCAAGCATTTTCAGAATGTACTTGCTTCGTTAAGCACTGACTCGGAGCGAGGTAAGCGCTGTTTCTGCTACAACAACGAATGCCATTTGAACTCATTACAGATTGTTCGTCCCGTGTTCTATTTATCTATATTATATACTAGGGTGCTCAACTTGCGATGATAACTTTGAGGAGGTTACATGAGGGTAATTATAATTTGTACAGTAAGAACCTTTCCGTCCCTTCCGAGGCCAGCCACCTTACTCGACTTACGAAACCTAGAAGTCCCCCCCATTCTAGTCTATTCCGTTAATTGTTACATCTGCTATATCTACCACTGTTCTGGTTGTAGTTTCAGGCGCTAGTTCTAGGTCTTCTTTTATTTAACGTTAGATCTTTTACTTAGGAAGAATTGTATCATCCCCTAAAGGTCTTAAGTAAGGGATGAAAGTTTTTATGTAGAAATAATTATATTCCAATGTAAGTTGACCACAGATCTATATGATTAATCATATTAAATAGGATTCAGCTTAGACTGGACAATAGTCGCTTATATATAATTGCACGGCGGGTGAAACCGTGGAAGTAAGCTTTATTACCTATTTTAGTCTATTTATGATTACTGTATAAACATTACTCTATGGAGAGACCAGATAAAAGACGATATATTTTTTCTTAATAATTAAAATTAACAATAATAACAAACTATTAAACGAACAAAAACTAAACGACAGTTAGTGTATGTTCTCCTATCGGTAAGCCGTAAGCTTACTGGTAGCAAAACTAACGTTAAAGCGTTAATCTGAGGGTAGTTAGGGCCAGGGAGCGCGCTGACACAGATAAGAATAGTTTACGCGTTTAGTGGGCCTTGGGTAGTGCACGATAACTGTGACAAACACCGACCTACCGAGATTACATTATTTCTCTATTTATGCCTTATTTGATATTTCATAAATATACCTTCATTATCGTGTCAGAAAATAGTACAGAGTTACATAGTTCTATTCTGCACAGTCATGTGCTCACACCCGTAACCCAGAGGGATAGGCAGAGATTGGATTTCCATTTGGGGCGATCCAGGTACACCTGTTTCGCTTCTACTACATCAACACATCTACGCATACATGCTCGTCGGTTAGAAGTACTCCTTATATCGCCCTCCTTTAGTTTGTCACTCACCTGATCGTGACTTACCTATGTATGGATATATAGGACATTTTCAAACACTAAAGTGTACAATTAATATATATTTATGTATCATCCCCCAGCTAATATTTACTTTAGATTTTTATAGACAAATAGTTGGAACTTCTTTGCAGATATCTATCTACATGATATGGTTCAAAATGTGGGTTTTAATGTTTTACGAACTTTTTACATATATAATTTTTGGTTTACTGGCATTGTTAGAGGTCGCACACACTAGCTACGTCTCGTCGAGATTATTACGGCTTAAATGTGACAAGGACATTACACAAACTCGAACGAGAACCGAACTCCCGAACAGCGGCGTAATTCTTTTTTTTTATAGTAGAAGGTGGTAAACGGCGGTTCACTTAATATCAAGTCACCGCTACTCATAGGCATCTGCTATATGCTAATGAGTTGCAGATGCGTTATCTATCTTTATGGACAGAGGAGGGGATAAACAGAAAATGGTTATTTCCTTTTCCTATTCATCCCCTCTACCGACAAGTCCTCTTCCCCTTCCCATCCTTTCCTTATTAACAAAGGATATAAAGGGGAAAATGACTAGAATTAGGCCTCCGGCACCTCACTCATCGGATGAAACGCAGAATACTCAACTTCACGCTTGTCTTCTGTGAGGTCGTGGTATTTCACCGGTCGAGCCGGCCCATTCGTGCAACAGATGTTGTTGTTGCGGGCTCTACCACTGTTAAAATCGTTTGCTTTAACTGCTAGGCTAGTGCGCTCAATGTTTTTATATTTATTTGATTAAGTAAATTGATATAAAACCATTCTAAAATAACCCAGCCCACGATAAAACAAAATAGTATGAACAGCAAAGTGCGGTCGTATCTCTCAGTGTTAATGCAGAGTGCATTTTTCCATTAACGCTTCCCTGTTAACATCGATTTACTTTTATATCAGTTTACTTCCATTTTCAACCGTACACATCTTTTTTTATTTCCTACAAATATTGTTTGACGCTTTTAGATATTATGGCACCAAATATTCACTGAACATTTAGTTATATATTTCATTTTAAAAATAAATAATTATATGAAACAAACGTGACTTTATTGTGGTTTTTATACACGGAACTTTTCGTGCGCGAGTCCGACTCGCACTTGGCCGGCCTTTTATTGATTACATCTGTTTTTAATGAATGGCACAGCAGAATTTATAACCAAAATATGGAGAAGAACAAGTGAGAAGGAGAACAGAATAACAAAAAGGTTGAACTATTGCAAACCTTTTTGCTAAAACCAATCTCTTTCACACAGCCAGTGACATTCCAAAAATTATTATTAACATTACCGAATTAAGGGTGCAGTTGGTTAAGTTATAAGGCAAGAGGTTTGAACCTGCATTTGTGTATATTAGAACTATCAAAATATGGTCGTTCGGATAGCTTTTACATGTAGCGAATGCTCTTAGGAAATAAATTGCGCTTGATCGACCCGTGGACCGACTCTAGCTTGCGGCATTCAAAAATTGTTCAATCGCACGGCTTAGTTTAAGTTCAAATTGTGGAAAATTGCGAACTAATTCAACGAAATTACATACTTAGCCAATGCACTCGTCTTATAAATTCTATGTTTGTGCAACAAAATTTCATTTATTTTTATTTATTAACGAAAGCTAATATTGCTATTTAAATGAAATAAGGGCCCTTCCCTCTCTCGGAGAGGAGACCTGTGCCCCTGCAGTGGGGAACATTCTAGAAAAGGCTGATTTATTATTATTATTTTTTTTATTAAGGGGTTATCACCCCTGAAATATGTTTCAAGTTCACGAATTTTGTACTCTCTCATCCTGTGATATCACCGCATCACAAGTATAAAAGTAAAACGTTACAAGTACGTAACGTAACGTAACGTAACGTAGTGTTAGTGGAACAGATATAGAGCCCTCAAGAATTTCTTGTACGAATGTGCCGTCTCGACCGGTGAAATACCACGACCTCGCAAAGGACAGGCGTGAAGTAGAAGCATTTCTGCATTTCGTCTGATAAGTACGGTACCGGAAGCTTGGTTTCAGTCCTCTTCCCCTTCCCATCGTTTCCTACAAAGGATAAGATGAGAAAGTGAAGAGGAT
>JWHW01043224.1:33089-76488 GCA_000931545.1 Papilio glaucus
CCAAAAAGAAATATGATTAAGAATTGATTCTTATGTTTAATTGCGTAAAATTATTTTATACTTTTAAGTGCATTTCTTGTTTTTGAATATAGTCTTTTTGAAGTCGGTTTTGTTTTTGTTTAAAAGTTTTTTTTAATCCTATCATTTAAAGTCACGCCTAACATTCAACGCCATAAAGTAGCAGGTATTATCATTAGTAACATGCTTTTCAAGCCCAGCTCTTACTACGTATGGAACTTTTCTATAGAAGTAGGTTGATAATCAGGAAAATAATTATCTTTCTTAAGATATGAGCAGCATTATTTAGTTTGGTTCATATATCATTGTTTTATAGTACTAATGATTTAAGCAAAAATATATGAGATTGATTAAAATATTTTCAATTAATTTCCAACCCGCATTCATTAGTACGGGATGTACTGGAATGCGGGTCAAGGTAACTTAATTTGGGTAATAACGCAATTCACTATTATTTGTATATTGTAAAAGTTAACTACTTAACAATCTTCTTTCGCACGTAAATGGCAACATTGTGATATTAATAAGAGGTTTATTCAATGATATAATACAAAAATGTAACAGATTTATCATTGCCTGGCGACAAGTGAAGATTCGAAAACGTCCCAATTAGTACTTATTTTATTTAGTTGACGTCATGTGTTTTTTCGCTAAAGTGACAAACACTACCTGTCCTTTTTATTCTTATTATTTTAATTACGCTATCCTTTTTACACCCTTCGATATGCGTGAATGTTGCTGTCTCTGTCTTTGGAACACTTTTGACCGGTGACTTTGTATGCGTAAAACGTATTTATGTGTACATACGTGATTGTGTGTGTGACACATGTGTGTATTTACGTGAACATATTTATATATACAATGATATTGTATACTCAATATCATTGTATATATAAATATGTTCACTTGCAATATCTAAATAATATAACATCAGTCGTATTGCTGGTTCGCATTTGATGAAATTGCGTGTGTGTTTTGGTGTATGATCTATGCATACGTTGTGATTTATATTGAAAAAGGCTATCTTTGGTGTCTTGGAAATGATGAAAAGATGGATGAATAATGTTGACAAAGCTATGTTTCAAAATTGACATATGCACTAGTCATATGTAGTATCAATGGTTGAAAAAATTAGAATAGATATAGAAGAACAAAAGAGTAGGTTTGCGTATTTAAATGTCACCATTTTGCAGCATTAATTGTGTGTTTAAGGTCCGACATGTTTTCGCACGAATTATAACCGAGCGGAAAGTTGGGCGTGCCCAGCAAGGGGTGAATAATTTTATTTATGAACTTTTCCGTTGTCTGATTCAGTAAAGGAAATTGCCTCGACCAAAAACTCGCTTCATCCAACTGTCGCTTTTCATCAACATGCCCTGTAAAAAAACTTTGCCATTAACGCGTTGCAAATTATTGGAGATTCAAACAAATACCCATAATTTTTTATCGTTAAAGATCTTTAATAATTTATTTTTTATTTATTTTATTTAAAAAATTCTTATAATTAATTATAAATTTATATTTTTTTATAAATAATTTATTTAATAATCGGTTTATCAACGAAATAACATAACTTAATTTCACAGCATAAACACATATATAATCTAATGTAATAGTTAGTAATTAGTAAAATGTCAATTTCAATAAAAGATGAACACTATTCTTTCGTTGTTTGATACATAACTTGTGAGAAAGTAAAATTATTATTGTATACCTACATGTATCTTACAAATAAAGCTTTTTTTTATTTATTGTGTATATTTATTCTTACTTTATCTTTCATTAGATAAAATCGCAATACAGATTAAACCAAAGCCGACAAACTATATCATAGCGATATCAAACAAACAGGACGTTCTTCCGCTTAATTGGCTTTCTGATTTCAAAGAGAGAATAGAAAAATGTGGATATTGGATACCGCGGCGAATGAGTTCGGGAAAACTTTTAGAATTCGAAAACGAAAGAGGAATTTTAACCCCAACTGTGGTCTTTTGGTTTCTTTGTTCGTGTAGTGTTATTTCTTAGCTAATATAAATTCGAATGTGAGTTTGTTTAATTGTTACGCTTCAACCACTCAACCGATCAGACAGAAAGGGGACCAGGAAATGACATGGGGAACCTTTTATTTATCACGAAAATAAAACTGTTCTCAAGGGATAGGCAAATAAATTTCCATGGTAATATGTCAAGTTGTGACATTAACAACTTTTTGACACGTGACAACTTTTTGACACGTGACAACTTTTTGACACGTGACAACTTTTTGACACGTGACAACTTTTTGACAGTAACAACTTTTTGACACGTGACAACGTTTCGACCTATAATTCGAAGTTATTAAACGCGGAATCATCTTACATAAACTTCCATGGCGGAAAATAAGAAATGAATACTCCGGCGGCGTCTTGCAGATGCCTATGGATAGTGTAATCCGATCTGCAACATTCAAGCTAGGTAACAACACAACAAGCTAGACTCGCCAGCGTGTATGGCAATCTATGATACAAGCGTTGCTGGAGTTGCTTCAGTCTATTGTTTAGGGACTAATTTACGCTGTTAATTTTGTTTTCAAATTATCTCGGCGAGTGAGACACGCATACACTGACCCTTATGTGACGTACACTATACATATATTGCAATTCAATTTTTATCAACTGTCTAAACACGCGCTAGATGCAATTAATTCTTTTCAATGAATCACTATTTGACATTCATGAATATCTTGTTGCCATGAAGTGTTGGAATATGACACTTTATAATCCATGGTCAGTTTTATAGCACTTTAAAATTATCTACGTTTACCATTGATAGTAATTAATTATAAAGTTGGGTATACGCCAGTATTGCACACTGGGAATCTTTTTAATAGTAATAATGTATTGGATATTGAAGCTTTTTCTTTTACCTCGATTTGGTGTCTACCCTATACAAAGATAGATATATTGTATTTTAGAATAAAAAGGTAAAGTAAGATTATAATAAAATAATGAACAATGTTTACCACACACCATCTTAAATGAAGGTAAAGATTGTATGAAGAAAACTAAAATGTTAAACCAATTTTTAATAATTTAATCTTACTGCTGTATGATATACTTATGAATAAAGATCAATAAATAAGTTGTGGGAGCCGGGTCAACTCCCACATGTAATTTGTTGAGCAGGAAGCAGGGCGTTCGAAGCGAAGCGATAAATAATACTCACGCATTCAACGAAACAATTACTATATTGTGAACTAATATTTATAAGCTAAAGTAACAATTTGCAATGAAGCGTAAGCGGTACGAATATAAAGCAAGTGCGCGGAAGTCTATGCGACGGTTGGATGCAGACTACTGTAGCCGCCTAGGTGGCCGCGTCGGCCGGGCGGCAGGCGAGCGCGGGGTTTGTACGGGCGCGCGGACGAGAGGGCGCGCTTTGTTTCTATGCAGGCGATATCAGTTTGGTGCGCGGTCCAAACGAAATAAGCGGAGCGGGTAACGGCTGAACCGCTACAAAGTAATTTGCGATACACATCACAGGGTAGACGGCGATAGGGCCTCCTTATTCATTTCATATGTTAAAATATTTGTGGTACTTTGGCACGATGACATTGTTAGACTTCATAAAACATGGAAAGGTTGTTTAATGCTGTCTGTTTTGTAAAAATAAAATATAACAATACATAACTTTCATAACATTGTAGTCAATCGGTGGTTGTGTTGACCGTGTTCGTTTAATACCTCTAAATATTTTAACATCTAAGAGCCTCCAACGTTAACGCTAACGCCTGAACGGGTGCGCGGCTTGTCGCGGTTGTCATTGCGAAAGTAAGTCGTGATGGTACGCTTTGTATGGACAGCATCCGAGTCCGCGCAGTGCGCAGCTAACACCGTCAAACCGCCGATTTTTTTTACGAAAAACAAAAGAAAAATCACAATAGGTACTGATACTATTTGCTGCATTTATTAGAGCTATGAGGGTTAAGATGACACCAAAAAAGTATTAAATTTCATTAATTTGTAACTGTGGTGTACATGAATGTACAGTAAAGTAAAAAAAGATTTTTTTTTATAAAAACCTTTCATATTTTCGGTACCACCTTGAATTTATTTTGTAAGTTTTTTGAGGTCTCGATAGGTGTAGTGTAAGGGGTTCCAGGATTATGGAACATCCTGTATACAAATAAATTATATAGTATCAAAACCAATCGCAAGCTCAGGCTCAGGCAGCTTCAGGAGCAGGACAATATAAAATACAGTGTAAGACCATCCTCAGATACATTGTAAGACATAAAGCCGAGTTAATCAATGTCTGGAGCAAAGTGCGGTCGCACCATTCGAAGTTGCACTTTTACCATTATATCTTCGTTGTCCTAGGAAACTTCTTTCTCGAGTCGACTTATTTCGTTTATGTAATAAACTGCTTTAATTGTTGAAACCTCTGTACCTAATGATCACTACATAGTTGAAATTGTATTTATTGACGCTCAATTATTGTTAATATAATATAAAGACATTCAAACAAGGTCATCAGATCAGAATTAAGCAGAGCTTGTACTATGGAAACCAGATAACTGATATACTACATACTTTTGTTTTGTAAATACATACTTAAATAGATAATAACACCCAGACTCAGGATATACAGACATGTTTGTGCACACAAATGTCTGTCCTGGGTGGAAATTGAACCCACGACTTGCGGCCTGTAAAGCAAGTATCTTACTAACCACACCAGACATGGATTATGTGAAAAGGCTTTATCAATGTTAAGTCTTGCATTTTGGCATTTCAGGAACACATATAGTTAATGTTTTAAAAGCAATTAGGAATTTGCATCTCTTTCTCTTTAGATCAATAACAGAAACATCTAATTATTATATACATGGTAAAATAAAAATCAACCTTCATTCAGTGCGATTTTTTTAAACAGTCATATTCAGCGTAAGCAAGATCTTCAAAAGAAATACTAGTACGCTTAAAAAATAGCAACATATGCTAACTCAGTGATTTACTATCTGAGACGCACAGGAATACGTACTCGTGGGAAATTAAAATTTGATTCATGAACAGTATGTACTTCAATGTTTACCAGTGAAAGTCGTCTCTAAATCCATATCCTTTTATTTTTTAAATAAATATACGCTCACGCCTGTAACCTAGAGGGGTAGGTAGATATCATGGATTTCTATTTGGAGCTTCGTATATAACATGCCTAACAAATGAATGTCTGATTTTTACTACTTTAGAAAACGTTTTAAATGATATAAATGCGAAATGTAATTGTACGAACCCTGTCTGTCTACCCCACTATTCTTAGAGGGATTCATATTAATCCTACAGCCAGCGAGTTTCTAACTAATAACCATTTTGTTATTCTATACAAGCGTACACATATCTCATTCGCGAGACACAACACTTGGGATAATTTAGTACTAACTCCATGTGTTGCCACTCATGAAATTTAGCTAGTGAAATAGGTCACAACTTGACTTAATTTAACTAAGCGGAAACTTTAACGCTGTATATTTTAATATGTTAAATGTATTACAACTCTGTGTGGTTTAAAAAACATATTCAGCTAACAATTTCTTGAATAAGCTTAGATATATTCGAGGCTAATCTGCATGATTTTTGCTAGTTTTGTCACCAGAAAGAAAACTGTAACTGTGTCGTTTATCTACATTCGAAAAAAAAAAAAAAAAANNGAAAAAAAAAAAAAAAAAACAAATGACTGTCATATTAGAAGCCTTGCAAATGAGATGGAGAATTGTATGAAGGAGTTTATTTCGAAAAACTATTTTAAATCTATTAAAAAAATATGTTTGTCGCGATTTTAATCGCTGCTTGCAACTGGTGTTACACTGTGCTTGTTAGCGTTCTTTTCCATTTTGCTCAGCTCTTAAACGTCTTAGCGTGATGTCAAATAGCCTATAACCTTCCTTATAAATTGCGTTATCAACTAAAAAAAGGAATGTTTCAAATCGAATGCTAGTTTTTGAGATTAACGTGTTCAAACAAACAAACTTTTCATTGTATTATTATTCCATATACTTGATTCCATCGCAAACTTTTTATTCGCATGCGAATCTATACTATTTATATAAACCTCTAGTTATATATCATAAAAATGTCATTATCGACACGCCTTTGCAACAGAGCCCATTGCAACTTCGTGATAAATAAATATTTGCTTAATTTACTGCAGTGCGGGAACATTAACGCTGTTGGTATTCGTCGAAAATTTGCCCGTTTTTAGAATTTAAAAACCATTTTGTTTAATAAAAAGTTAATTTAATATTTATAAATTATCTCTTATTTCTTTTCGCCATCTTCTTCCTTTTTCCTTCTCTCTTTTATACAGATGTAGGTGTGTACTCTTGTTGTCGGAACCAGTTATCTTCGAATGTGATTGTCGCATTCGTCCCGGAAATACTTCGCATTCTCTACTTAGGAGTCATTTTGGTCATCACCCTTGCGCTTACCATTACATTACCATGGCAACCGATTTTGGGTGTTATTTTGTGTCCCTCAGGATTTTTTTTAGAATAAAAAGTAACCCTGAGTTCTTTTGTGTATCCCTGACAATATGTGTGAAAATTTTCATGATGATCGGTTCAATAGTTTCATTCGAGTTTATAATATTAATTAGAATATTATTGGAGCCTATTGAGAGGATCCTACTACTCGCTGTATGTTAATCTCACCTTAGTTACAGACGGTTCAAATTATTCAATTGCATTTCTTATAAAATCTTTCTCTAGATTGATTATCAAAGAAATCAATCTTAAAAAATGTAACCCAATATATTAAAGAAGTTTATAGCATATTTGCAGTTAAAATTTTCCAAGTGTAATCTCCTCCAGTCAATGCACTTCGATAGCTCTTTAAAATTCATGAATCGCTCTTTGAGACGAGTCCACTTTATATTTTAGAGGGAAATCGTTTAAATGAAAAGGAAATTGTGGCATTATAGATATTTGAATATCGCACAGTTATGAGTACAGTATACAGTGTCATAAACCAAAAAATAAAGCAGTTACATACAATCGAGCAGAGGACAAAAAGTTCGTTGTAGACACTACCTTACATGAGGATATTGTAAGACATGTGATGGATGGGGAAGAAGCAAAGAGGAGAATGGTAGAAGAAATAGGTAAAGGAACGTATGTATATATCCGCACTGATTTTATAAATGTAAATTTCAAATTGTTTCCTACGCCTTCACGCCTTGATGACTCAATTCACGAAAATCCTGAATAACTCTGTAACAACCTATTGGATTGAGATAAAATTAAAAATAAGTCCAATAAAGAACGACTTTTGAATAAAACCTAAACCTTTTATGAATATGAACGAAAAGTGAATGCGGGAAAACGAATGGGGCTATAGGTACAGTAGTGAGGACACAGCATGTGTCTAAGAAGGCTCGTCTGGCAATACACAATGCTGTTCTAGTCCCCACTTTAATATATGGAAGTGAGAGCTGGATTTAGCAGGATAAGCATGTTTTTTTTTTTTTTAACCTGATCCCCCTAACATATATTTGGGCAGAGCCTTTATTGTTCTGATGTCTTTTTACTTCTACTTGTGCATGTTTAGGATAAGCATGATAGTAAGTCAATGCAGTTTAGATGCGATCCTTAAGAAGTATGGAGCGCCGTCGAATAATAGGATTAAAAATAGCGTTATAAGGCAAAAGTGTGTCTTAAAAGTGGATGTTGTGACTAGAATTGACAAAGGTATACTTCGGTCGTTCGGGCATGCTGAAAGGATGCATGAAGAGAGAGTTACAAAACAAATTTATATGGCGAAAGTGAGTGGCAGTTTTGGCAGGGGACCAAGAAGAACTTAAATTGAGATTATTACCATACTAACTAGTATATCCTCCTTTTTTAAACGATTAAAATATAACCTTATATAATTTGCCATGGTAATAAAAAAATCGGTTGCCATGGTAACCACCTCTTACTAACCATAACAATATTTTGAAATATTTGCCTATAATTTCAAGTTAATATACAAAAAATTCCAGCAAATAAAAGAATGCATGCGAAGCGGCAAGCAACAGTCAATAAGTAAATACATGGTATACCAACTTAGGAGAGATATAACTTGTTTAAAAAAAATACATTCTTAATATGAAATAAACGGGTTATATTTTTGTTATGAAAAAACTTTACACCAACAAAGTCAATATTACTCACAGGAAAGTAGTAAGAAGCTCTATGATATTTTTTTCTTTTATAAGTCTTGAAATTTTTTAATTAGAGTCAATTCTGCAATCCTATAAGAATACAAAAGAGCTGGTTATAACTTAGAAGGTGATTCCACTCTTTCAATATAAGAAAAAGGTTTTATCATTGAACTGGGCAGATATTTCTTTAATTAAAATCCTCATTGACACTATCTGATTAACTTTTCGCTTTGAACCATTAATCGGATTATCTTCGTCTATTATTATAATGTGACAAACCAATTTCAACATTTAATTTTGTTTCTCTTCACTACTTTTTACGCGACACTAATTTTGTTTATTTTAAAATTAAGATAACCAGTCCAAGTCCAAACCAAGTCAAGATTGCTTATGCCGGTTACATTTCAATCTTTTATGTAAACGAAATATTATACCTCGTATAAATAAAATGTTATATATATGTATATAAAAGAAGAAACTTATTTATCAACGCACACCAAACTACTAGGCCTAGATAATTGAAATTATAATCCAATATAAATTGACTTTAGATCTATGCGACCAATCATATTAAAGAAGGTTCAGCTTACGTTGGACTTTCGTCGGTTAAAAAAATAATTTCAGATAAATATGTAATAAATCTATTTAAGATTTTCTTTATTGAATTTAAATCATATTTAAGTTACAGTTACAGTATAGCTTTTCGAAGTAGCTCTAAACTGCATAAAGTTATTCGTGTCCGCGGCGAGGCGACGCTGTAGACGCTCGCGTTGCGGTTGTGTTGTCACGTCACCGCGTTACTAACACGAAAAGTTTTTAACTAAGTTTAGTATCAAACCTTTGCATAATAATATCACACATTGTTAAAATGTATGGTTGTTAAACTGTGATAAATTTACTGTTACGCCATATTTATATAAACAGATTATTAATTAGCAAATATTAACAGATTGTGTAAATAATTTACGAACAGTGTTTTTAACTATTGCAACTAGAATGTCCTAGGAGATTCACTATAGTCTAATAGTGGATTAAAACTCAAGACCTGGGCTATTGGTGTTTCCTAATAAAACCTAAATAACTAGACTTAAAACTGACAAAACTAAATAACTTATTAAAATTATAAATAATCATACACTGGGCTATTATTCACTCACGGCCATCTGATCCCAAACTAAGCAGAGCTGGTACTATGAAAACCAGACACTGGACAAACAAACATGTTCATGCACACAAATGTCTGTCCACATTTTATTTTCTAGCTGAAATTAATTTATGATGTGTTATTATTAGCTGAATTTTATCACTTTATTGAAAGAACATTGAGCTTGAGCACAGTGCACAGTGTTTTTTATGACATCACATTACAGATCTTTAAAATTCCCTACTTTTTCTCTGTATGCATATATACTTTTTTACTATGTATGCATATATTGTACATATTAACCTTCCTCTTGAATCACTCTGTTTATTGGAGAAAACCGCATTAAAATCCGTTGCGTAGTATAACAGAAGGAACAGACAGCGGAAGCGTCTTTGTTTAATACTATGTAAAGATTATATTCTTATATATTCTATTATTTACTTTTTCTTACATTTGTGTTATCAGATGGTTGTTACAATTATCTACAATATTATTTTACATAAAAAGCTTTTTGTAAATAAAAATTCATACAATACCTCTACCACTTCAAAGGGAAATTATAGTTGAAGTATCAAGAAGTTGAAATGAAAGGAGACGAAAACAAGAAATGAGAGGTCTTTAATTTTTTTTTATGAAACTTTTCCCACTGGAATTACTCGTTTTGAATGTAAAATTTCCATAATGTGCCCTGTCGCAGCCTCCTCGTACAATAACATTCGCGTTCGTTAAAAGTAAAACGAGTTGCCGTATTTATTACTTTGTCGAGATCTTCTGACAATCGAGACGTCGACGAAGTTTTGTCGCGTTATTAAATTTGACATAAGAGAATTGTATCAGTACACATCAGCTGCCCAATTTTAAAACCTAGTAAGGGACAAAAAATAAATATTACAGGAGAGCTAAAAATAGGTTGGTCACTTTTCATTTTTATGGTGGACTTGCTAGGTTGATTGCTAACTTTATTTTGTTTTCTGTGTGTTTTATTTACTTTTGACAGTTGGAAGACCGGCGCAATGACTATTCAAGGTAAAATTAGCAAAAACACGTTTTTTAAAAAAAAATGTCCCTTGCTAGGTTTTGAAATTGGGCAGCCGACATACTTGAATTAAAAAAAAAACTAGTACAGAGTATTTCAATAGAGTTAAATAGAAACAAGGCCATGGAACGACCATATACGGCCACATATATTTTTTTTGGTAATTTGTAGGAACTCGAATTCAATTCGATGTAAAACTAAATAAGTTTGCAGCAATTTATACAACTAATAAAAATGATATTTAAAAAAATATTATATTTTATTTTATTTTATAAAAAAAATGCGCTCACGCCCGTAACCCAGAAGGGTAGGCAGAGACCACGGATTTCCATTTCCATTTTCCTGGCACACCTCTCTCGCTTCTTCTACATTCATACATCTACGCATGCATGCTCGTCGGTTATGGGTGCTCCTTGTTTTATTTTATATTGATATTTTATACTATAAATATGTTAGTTATACTGAAATACAGATCACCAGTCAAAAGTGTCACAAAGATACTGACAGCGACATTCACACATGTCAAATGGTGTAAAAAGGCCACCACCACGCTACGATTATGGCCCCTACCCTCTCTCGGAGAGGAGGCTTGTGTCCCTGTAGTGGGGAACATTCTAGAAAAGACGAATTTATTATTGTTATATATGTATAATGGCATATTCTACTTCTTTTTGTATTATTAATCATTGACTAATAAAAAAAACACATTTAGCAAAATTTCTATAGATAGTTATAAGTCTGTGCTAGATTTATCATTATAATAAACGGATCTGCTATCCAATTATTAGCTAAAACTTTTAAATTATTAATGATGGAAAAAGAAGTTTGAACTTATCGTAAAAACCGGACTCTAATTTAATTTGGATCCAACCTCTTTATACCTGTCAATTAGTTTTAAACAAAAAAAATCTGTATTACCTATTGACTTTATATCCGTGGACATGAAGTAATTTAACGGATTTGATCACGTTTACTTAATGCTTTTGTTCCCGACATATTGAGTACTTTACAACCCTCATCGTCAGGGGCTGAGGTGTTTGATGTCCCATTGCCAAGATTGCTGACACGACATGACATTATTAAACGCGATAAAATCCCAAAAAATACTTTAAAACCAATGTGTAGTATGTATTCCTGTAAATATAATTAATCATCATAATTTTCGATAATTAGTGTGAAAGAGACAACATAATATTTACCAAATCCAATAAAATTTGCGGATATTCATGATCGTAAGAACAAGTGTCCAAATTAATAATATACTAAGTATAAAGCGAACAGCAGTAACTATATCTGTCCCACTCGATTGTATTGTAATATGGGATATGAAATAATTATGTTAAGTAAACTTTAAAAAAATACGCAAGCTACGATAACAAAAGTTGAAATTTCATTTCTGTCCCGCTCTAACTTAGATTTTCAATGATGAAGTTAAGGCCTCGTTACCGGTTTCCCTGCCGGCTAATGACGAGGTTTTGATATGAATTTTTATAGCCTTCTTATTTTCAATCTTATAATTTATTGCGAAATACGTTTTAATTTTTTATTTAAAAAATATGTTTAAATTATATAACCAAAGATAAATGACCTCACAGACGACCTCGATCTCAAACAATCTTCCACAAAAACTGACTTCTAGTACGATATGCGCAGTTTATATGGAACGACTTTAACATTGTCAATCTTTGAAAGAAGCTTGTTTAAGGACAGATCCCTTCCGCTAGCGACACATTTCTCACAAATCTGTACATACACAATATCGAAACAAACTCCTTTAAACTAAATTGTACTGTTTAACAATCATCTAAAGATGTATCACCAAGGCACGAGAAAATGTTTACAATTCTTTTTATTCGGGAGCCATTTATTCCTAACGGGGGTTGACAATCATTATGGCAACTTAACGTGACTGCTCAAAATAAAGAACGCATGCTCTTGTACGGAATCCATACTCCAGATGATTCCTGAATCCAATCCAATAAGTCGACTTTTCAACATACCTCACATTGTGACCAGCCTTCAAAGAAAAATTATGCTGTACTATTTTTTTTTATGGAATAAGGTGGCAAACGAGCAAGCGGATCACCTGATGTTAAGTGAGCGTTATCCATATACATCCGCAACAAGCTCATGTGTTACAGATGCGTTGCCTACCTTTAATTGACAGAGGAGGACATAAACAGGAATAAGGATATTTCCTTTTCCCCGTTAACCCCTCCTAGTCCAATCCTCTTCCCGTTCCCATCCTTTCCTTATGAGGAAAGGGTGGGAAGGGGAAGAGGACTGAAATTAGGCTAACTTTAAAATACTTTAAATCTATCCAACAATAACGAGTGATAAAGCGCTTTTAATTTCTGATAGCAATCCTGATTTTTTCGTTCATATCGATTTGTTAAGCAGTACGCTTCAATGGCAGGATTAATTATGCGAGCCATCGGTTCCAGCTGGAGCGAGCGACGCTTATGATTAACGACTCGTATGTTGACGTTAATATTTACACTCTTACGAACGATTAATTCTTTTATTACGCCGGTAAATCATCGTGTAACAGGTTTTTGTAATATCTCTTAGGATTTTATACACGTAATTACAATATCGATTTTGTTGCGCTCGAAACCGCTTTGAAGTGGATTGAACAAGAAACATTCTCTACAATATAGTTGAATGATTTGGTGATTCTATTTAAAATTTATTAACATTATACTAAATTTGAGGAATAGTATGTATGAACGTTTTTATTAGTTTCACTGTTTACGATGATAGTAGCTATAGAAGGGTTACCATATTAATAGTCGCCTCCATTCGCGTAATATTGTGGTATTTTTTTCAATTTTAAATTATAATGAATCTGTAATAATTAAGGTACCCATCGTCTCTGTGTGGCCTGGAAGCCCTGAATACTAGATATTTGATCTATTTTTTTTCCAATTTACAATGAATTGAAACGTTTAGAGAACAGAGAGCTGACCCCTTTGAGGAACAAGGATTTGCAGAAGCGAATTCCGCTACACAATTCGCAACACATTGCTTTTGTCGATTGTGAGTCGGTGGGCGTGCATGATTGCGTCTTCGGCGTACGTGACTCGATTAGCTTCAAAATCCGCCACCAACTTTCACATTGTATGAATATGTCAGTGGTAATATGAACATTTTACTTGTATTGTTGCTTGAAGACTATAAAACTACTGAGAGGCTATCACACGTATCAACGCGAGGCCAAAAACGATTATAGAAAAATACCCTTAGTTGTAAATAATATCATATACATACTGTACAGTATAGAGAGTAAATGAAGCTGAATAAATCGTATATATCTAAATAATAATAATAAGTAATGATAAATCGTAAATATCTAAATAATAATAATAAGTAAATATACTACTCGTGGTTTTAATCCGCTATTTGACTATTGTCCTAAACCAACTCCAGTATACATTTTATATCAATTGGCTTGGTTAAAATCGATTAAAAAACTAAAATTTATATTAAAAATACAGGCCATTGAGGACATACGTTAGAAGTGAAAACTTTAAAGTTTAATTTCAAATGTAAACGCAGAGCGGTAGCCAAAAATACGATATAAAACTTTATTATTTAATCTGTTTTATAATTTTACATCTTGAATGTTCGTTCGATTCTTTTCACATTACATATTTTTTATTACAAAAATCTTCTCTTTTTAAATGTGTTTGTTTATTAGCCGCCAGTTCGACCTCTTTGGTAGTATTCTAACTTCTCAGCTACCAAAGAGGTCAAACATACCATTTTCGATTAAACAGTAAATAACCGTAGTTGATTTTTTTCGGATATTTAAATTAATTTATGCATCGAAATATTACTTTAAAGGGTGTCTAACTAAAGATATTAGGATAGGTAGGAATGAAGTTTTTAATCTTGGGTGCATCATTTTCTTTTTATTAAATGAGTTATTAATTGCTTTGGCATTTGGAGTCGAGTCTGCCAAGTTCTGTGCTTTTCCCCATCACAAAACTGCCCAACGTGCCTCAAGAAGTTTTCACTTCAAAAAAATCATAAACTATCGAAGGCGTTCAAAACTTATTTGCTCGGTGTACTGTCTCCTGAAACCACAACTACGCCGAAAGAACTAGGTTATTCCTCAGTCTATTAATGCCTATAGCGTTAGGAATAATTCCTGACGCTATGTTTCCTTCCACACCACCGAAGCATTCCGCGACTGCGCAATTTTCGAGTGACTTCCTCTCTTATACAACTGCCGTGTGGAATAATCTGTCTCCGGCGGTATTTTTAAACCAATACTACTAGGGGTACCTCAAGATAAGTAATACTCCTTACTAATCTGTAGTTACTTTGGTGATGCGGATGGGTGATCACCTAACATTAGGTGACCCGTTGCTCGTTTGCTCCATTCTCCTATGAAAAACACTTCCCCGTACCAAGCTGTAATGAAAATATTCTTATATTAATTTAATAAATTTGGGTCGAGGTCTAACGCAAGCTGAATATTTCAAGACATCTTAGTACACACCAGACGCAGGCTCATATATTACACGTTACAGATTAAGGACGAGGCCTTATTGAAGACAATATCCAATACCGATATTAAACAAAAGCTCGTATATTTTCTTAGAGAGTACAAGTGCTGCATACAAATCGAACCAAAGAGAAGTGTCGATACATATTCTATAAATTAAATAAATAAACTTTCACGTTCTTAATTAAAAAAGGGTAGGTGGAAATAGGAATTGATGTCTACTTTTCACTTAAGTATTCATGAACACTTTTAACTCTTTGGGATAACAGACTAAGTAATTAGAAAGAGCTAGATGTAATGCAAAAAGAGAAAGGGCTACGGTAATTTGTTATTTTGTTTATAAGCCTTAGGGTTTATACTACGCAACCTGTGTAAATAAATAAATAAAGTATTAGCAATTTTTTGAATAGATTAATCAATGTTTAGAATTGTTAAGACACTTAGTGTGATCAATTTTCAAAAAGTTTCCCTTCTACTACGTGTAGTGTACTTTCACATTTATATTTAGTATTTTCCGATGCAAGGTGATTCTATCGTCAAGTTGAATGTCTACCGCGTGCGGCCTTCTCATTCTTAATTCAATTGTCTCGAAAACAAGAGTAAACAGGTGATGTATTGCTGTACATGAGCGATAAGTACTAGTAATTCCATAAAGACGGAAGAGGGCGCTGGTTCCACAGGAAAATAAACTAGCGCTTATTATAACGCAGAAGAGATGAATGCCTGTCAACTATACGTAGTGTACAGTCACGGCAAATCTGAAGAAGATGGGATGCACCCGATCAATTATTCCCAGGGAGAGTTCGCGTAAAGCAGGCGGCCAGCTCTAGCCAAAACTAACCCTTATTTACCATCGGACGTTTAGACACTAGGCTGGTCTCGATCCTTTTCTAGTGGATATATCGCGCGTTGGGATAAAGCGATTCAAGTCTTCGTTCATCGGGCGAACGACAAAGGATTGAAATAAGGTGCGAGCGTCAGTGTTTCCGTCCAATTATGACCCGGGTAACAAGAGAGAGGTGAAGAGAAGAGTGAATAGGATACTACTAAAGTAGAACGTAGCATCTTTCAACCACATCGCCACTAAACATCAGGTGGGACCGTGGTCAAGCGCTAGGTTATTCAATATAAAAAAAAATCACAATAAGTGGGAAAATAGCAGATGATGGTGATTTAGTATATTCTGAATATAACTACTCAATTATTTTTATTATAAATGAATGCTGGAAGTAATTGGTACAACAATAAAGAGGAAAGTACGTGATAGATAACCTTAATTGGTTAACTAAGGAATTTATCAAGAACTATCTACAATCTCCGAGAACGTCCCTCGGGAGCCGTAGTAATTGCGAGATGTTGTTAACACTTTTAGGATCATTTGTCGAATTATTTGCGTTCTTTTCTCTAAGGCATACTGGACATATAATAAAATATATCTAATAATAAAATAAATTATTAATTTGTTTTTCTTTTTGTTGTCACTGGAGTGAGTGTATTTATATGTTGTCACCGGAGTGAGTGTATTTTTTGTTGTCACCGGAACGAGTGTATTTTTTGTTGTCACCGGAGCGAGTGTATTTTTGTTGTCACCGGAGCGAGTGTATTTTTTGTTGTCACCGGAGTGAGTGTATTTTCTTTTCTTTTGATTTCTATAGGTATATCCTCCTTACATAGATTACTAGGTTTCAAAATGTTTTCAAAACTATGTTAATGTTACGTGACAAATTACAAACAGAATGCTTTCGAATTAATAAATTAAAGGTTAAGTAAGGAAACAATACAATTATTAAATCTTGTAAATTTAATAATGTTCTAGTAGTATTATTAATAATTAAAATATAGTGTAAACATATCAAACTGGTTTTGGTCACAGATTTATATGTAATAAACTTTTTTAATATTTGATATACGTTCCATTTGATCTTATAAAATCATTCCAGTATTTATACTACAATTTAGCCAAAAAACACCAGAAATATTTACAAAGTAAATATAAAAAATCAAGAAATATCCTTATAAAATTTTTCATTAGATTCAGCTGGCAGTCAGCGTTAATCTTCTGTAAGCTGGATTACGCCGCAGGGAGATAGATACAATTTATATTGCTTGACGGGTATTGCACTTTTTCGTGCTGTTCTCTGACGATCTACCGATCATATTTTCGAGTATTAACGGTATATAAATCCTTGTTTTATCTATGTAAATACATAAGGAGTTATATACTTACCTGTTCTAAGCAAATTAAAACATAATTGTTCAACAAATAAGAAAAGCTATCTAACATTGACTGCTATGTAACTCACAATGACAAGAATGTTGCACAACAGAACGCCTTATCGAAAATTACATTTGAACCAGTTTTACATTTCAAAGGTATTTCAATCGCCGAGTTATTCGGTTATCAATTCAATTCATTTCAGTTCATTCAGTTACGATTGTTCACAATGCTTGTTTGTGTGATATTTTAATATGTTTTTGACGAGTGAGATACACTTTTTAAGAACAATTCACTAAAAAAAAATTGGTACAACAATAAAGAGGCGATAATTAAATCTAAAGAATTATTGTCCAAACTACACGAGTTTCGACTTTTTAGTAGCCAAAACATCATTTGCGAAAATATATCTTTAAGGCATTGTAATAGGGTCCAGGACTTTCTGTAAATCCTTGTAAATGGTTATTCTATGAACAAAAAGCAAACTGATAGAACAACGACTTCCAAATTTAGTAACATAATAAAAGGCCAAGTGTCCCACGCTTTTAATCTGTCGTTTTTAAATCAGCTTTCTAAATCAATTACTTCTCCGCCGCTTGTTTAATAAGGTAAATTTGCGGACGAATCTTTAGGCTAACATCATCAGCCACAATGAAAACTATTTTATTTACAATACTTTTAATATTTACCCATAACGCCGCTTATTTGTAAAAAATTACAGATCAAAATGGAACTTTATTTTTACTCCATTAAATTCTATAACTGAACAGCAAACTTGCAAGCAAGTCGTGATAATATATTACGAGGCCTATGTAACGTAATATGAGTTTAGAAATAAAAGACATTTGAATTTGTCGACCCGTGAAGCGTCGCGCTTGCGGCTTTCAAATACTGTTCGCTGCTCAAATCATTTGCCGAATTCTGAGTAGCGGGAAATTAAGGAATAATTTTACGGATTGGCAACTTTCTTAATAACTACCACAAGACGTTTGCCAAAACTCTGCGTCAGTAATGCTTTCTCGAAGAAAGTAAACGCTCATCTAGTTTAATAGATTTCAAGGTTTGGTAGGTCGTAATCTCATCACTGCTTCAAAAATGGTGAAGGAAAACATCGTGAGGAAACTGGCATGTCTTAGAACCACCAAATTCGAAGACATGTGACATCCACCAACCCGCACTGGGCGAGCGTGGTGGATTACGGCCCCTTCCCACTCTCGGAGAGGAGGCCTGTGTCCCTGCAGTGGGGAAACATACTAAATAAGGCTGATTTATTATTATTAATCTCGTTTAAGTAGAATTGAAATCAAATTTTATTTGTTAGCACGGAAAATAATATAGTTATAATGAAAAAAAAATATTAATAAAAAAATGTTTTCCTTTTTTGAAACAAAATTGATATTCAACGTATTTATTTAAATTTTCTAGAAAGGGATGCAAAATATTTCAGATATAAATGCGGTACCATTGGAGCTATTGACATTGAGCCAAAACGTTAAATTTAATTATATTTTATTTTCATATATTTGAATCAAAATAAATTGGCGAAGCGGCCGGCAACTTCTAGTGTTTGTAAAAATTAGTTAACTTCCAAGTTGGTTACTTATCGTGAGCGTCGTATCACAAAGCGACGCGTCGAACACGAAGTTGACTCCATCGAGTGTCTCAATTTTACGCCATATCAACTTTCATTGTTCATACAAATCACTCACTCCCCAACTCACCCTCTATCTGTAATGAACCGTTTGCTGAGAAGTACTCTCATTTCACATTCAATGATCTGTAACAATATAACACAGAGACTAAGAGTATTAACTTGTTTGTATTTACATCGCAATCCTTGTATTTGTCTAGAATCAAAAACTAATGATTGATATATTTGATTGGGTCCAATAAATCATTTAATTAATGATTGTATTTATAAATTTATAATAAATGAGAAGCCTTTTGTACCATCTAATTTGTATTACATATACAGGATGATTTTTTTACCGGACCTAGACAGAAAGTACTTTAACTGGAGATAGCCAATTTTACTCAAAAAAAACGTTCGTTTTTTAAAAAAAGCAACAATGCACTCGATTTTTTTTTAAACTGACGAGACAATCAAATTGATTAAAATCCGGCAAAATAACATCCTGTACTTGTATGGCATCAATCGATAGGGTCAATAATTAAGATCGAAGTTAAAAGACCATTGCAATTGAATGAAAGCATGAAATCTGAATAAATAATTTAGTCTACTACGATTTTATTTGAAAATAAGTAAATACCAAATGAAAAGGTTTTATAATAATTAAATGTAATTGACGTTTTCATTTTTATTAAATATTATTTTAATGTATTTAAAATAATATTTAATAAAAATGTAATGTAATGATTTGATTGTATATTCAGTGACATTTGATTGTTCTGAATTAACATCAGAGTTTTCTGTCTGATTAAACAGTCTCGCAGAAGTAGAACGTGCCTCAGGCAACGACCGCTTCATGAATTTCAAAATGCCATCGAAATGCATCCACTTAGGACGATGATGCTTTAAGCTAAATTGAAATTTCTAAAGACTCTACATAATTTATGTGAAGCCTTCAGATTCTTCGCCAAGTATTTCCCTCTTTGTTCCGATTAAGAAAAGCCTCGTTTAAATCTAATGTAATTTAGTACGGTCACTATGAAACCCCCTTTGTATAGAATTTTAAATATCTATCAAAGTGTTGTTTGTTGAATGTAAATCAGAGAAGAAAGATTATTTGAGGTTATAAAAAGATATAGTTAAAAATGTGAAAGAAAAAAGTTGAGAATTAATTACAGCGGATAACAAAGACTGCTAAATATTTCTTTTACAGCAGTATTTTGACGCAAAAAAACTTTTTTATTAAATCTAAAACGTACAGAATTATTTTAATGTTTCGATAAAAAAATGTAAAGGAGGTGGTACACTTCTCGTCAAAATTAAAGGAATATAGTATAGAATTATATATAGAAAAGAAAACTTTAATCTGTTATTCGTTCAGTGCAACAAGAATTACGACGATTTTTGAACAGAGTTTTTATTATCAAGTTATTTAATGCACGTACGAGCTGAAACTAATGTAACTGCAATTCAGTTTTGTCTATTAATACAAAATAAGGAAATGTCTGACTGGTATATCAATGCACAGTCCAAACTACTGGGCCTAGAGACTTGAAATGTTGCAGAGGCGCCTGTTACTACGCGGTCGAGCACTAAGAAAGGAATTTTCTAAGTTCATTCCCTTAAGGTCCAAAGTAGAGGATTAAAGTTTTGTATGGAGAAAGAATTATAATCCAATGCAATTTTTTTTTAATGTTAGAATGTGGCAATCGAGCAAGCGGATCACCTGATGTTAAGTGAGCGCTACCCATAGACATCCGCAACAAGTAAATGTGTTGCAGATGCGTTGCCTACCTTTAATGGACGGAGGAAGGGGGATAGACAGGAATAAGGATATTTCCTTTTCCCCGTTAACCCTCTCTCCGTTCTCATCCTATCCTTATGACGAAAGGGTGGGAAGGGGAAGATGACTATAATTATGCCTTCTAGGCAAACCCGCGGAACTCAGCTTGTAAAAAATAATAAAAATATGCAATCACGTCTGACCGAAGACTTGAGATTACAGACTCTCTTTGAACAACTTTTCGCTTTTACCTTTATATACACTATTAGATAAGTGGTTACAGGCTCTTGTATTCTTTTAACCAATGCACTATAAACACGGGAACAGAAATTGTTTTCGTAGACAGGGAGACATAGAAAACCTAATTTTGCATTCGCTAAACTAAATAAAATTAGCAGGTTTGCGTAGACATATGGATGTAGAAGCGTGATGGTTGTGCCAGGATCGCGCCAAATGGAAACCCATAATTTCTGACTACCCCTTTAGGTTACGGGCGTATGCATATTGTTTTGATGTGAAGGTGACTTTAAATTAATGAGATTCATAAAAAGTTTACGAAAGGAAGCGAAGGTACTGTTTGGTTACCGCTTGAATTGTGAATTTTCCTGTAATCTAATTTATCTGGACCCAAAGTTAAATTATGCCTCAGGAAACATCGTTTCGTTTAAACATGTAAACCTTATATGTTTAACTTTAGTCTGTCTTTATATATTATGAGGAGTGTTCGCAAATATTATATAATTCTATTACCCCATCTCCATATGAATACATAATTAATACTACAAATTTTCATTACTTTTAATTCGCGTTCAAACGAAGTGATTTGAATCCTCGACTGGTAAAAGTAGGAATTCCGAGATATCTTAAAGAACGTACCGATGCCGCTCGTTACTAAACGTAGGCATTACCCGGAAGAGATAGACGCACTGCTTTGTTATGAGAAACTCAGGACCACGTGATATACCCATCCACAGTAAGACTATTAGTAAAGCTTGTGATGGGGCCCGTTTGCGTTCCGATCGGATATGTATCGAAACAACGCTGTTATCGACCACCTTGGTTTTAGTCGGAGCGAGTCCCTACTACTATTCCCCCTTCCCTCTAGAGTCGTTCATAAGCATTTCACAATTTACCATTTTTGGAGTCTGGTCTCCTCACTTTCTGGTCCGTTCTTGGGTTGTTGGATCAGGCAATTGGGCTTCCTGTCTCTGGGTCTCTTTTTATATTTGGCCACCAAGTTGAAGGCAGAAGATCCTCAACATTGTTCTCACAGGTTCAAAGCAACTTTGACCACATAATCTTCCAGGCATCTTTTAAAATGTACATACCATCTGAGTGGGTTTTCAGTCGTTTATCCCATTTTATTCAAAGACTCAATTTGTTAAAGATATCTCATATCTGATTATAGCTATTGCAGTGAAAGTCATTTCCCATGGCAGCAATATGTCATATTGTTCTAAACCGTTAACTTTTAACTATTGCTCTTAGTGGAAAGTTTTGTTTGTTTTATAGCTCTGATGCTTTTATACCGTTATCCAAAGTGGAAAGTTAGTATCACGTACGTTGTAAAACTCACGCGGCTCCCAAAGGATATAATAGGTCTAAACACAGTACAACGTTTAAATGTTACATTTTTTATCTTAATGTGATATTTTATCTCAATTGATGTAAGCTAAAAGGACTTTATAATCTACGCTTCACCAAAGTTTATTAAGCGAATCATGTCTTGTATATGTCACCGACTTACTTACTTCGTAAGCTTAAAATATCATTAATTATATCACAAACTGACAAATTGTGAATGATCATTTTTCTCATTCATTTATCTGCGTAGCAGACGACACTCACGCCGACGAGAAGGTCAACCTGTAAAACCGCATCATATGCGAGGTTTAATAGCAGTGGGCCCACGACGTATCCTTGCAGAACCCTAAGGCAAACCCTAACCCTCGAGGCAAAGATACCGCGTCCAAGACAGCTGTTGAACATGTTAGTCTTCCCTCAAGGCCGCAATCTAGACCTAACACCCAGACCCGACCAGAACTATATAGGTTTAATATGTCAAAATTTTTATTTATTACATAATTAAACGTAATATGGACGAAATAAGGACGACGGATTTTTGAAGAGGAAAATTAAAATAAAATTGAAGGTACAAGGGTAAAGGGTCCCTAAAATATTCCTTAGATGTAATTTCCTTGAGCATCGCTTCTACATTCAAGTTACGTCAAGTAAGCACACCGCCGCTAAGTGTAAATACATTTTTAATGAAAACTCGTAACTCAAAAAGGCTACGACTAAAACGCCTTTGAGAAATTTGCTCACAGTAAACGAAACTCCGAATACAAAAACTTGAATTTAAATTTTGAGTTTAAAAAAACTTTTTTCTTTCAACCACCGTAACATTTGTTGGACCTGATAGGGTGTACGAATAGTTAGAAATTACTGTGTGAGCCAGAAGACTTAAAAAGGCATGGAAAATCTCTTGCCCTTTCAGTTCTCCATAAGATAAAAAGCAGAAGTGTAAGTGCCTATCATGTCCTTATTCTGAATGGTCTTATTTGTGTTTGGATGTCTGGAAGATTTGTTGGAAATAAAGCAACACAAAATAGGCACCAATTGTGATAAGGCTTTCTTTATAGGACTGGGCCCACACCGCTCGAAATATTCTTACCGTGTCATACTTCTAAAAATGTCTGTTGTGAGTGAAAAATTGCTCACATATTTTACAGCTTTCAAATTTATGTACGAATCGTAAATTTAATGGAAGCTTTCCGAAGGGTACTAAGTATTCAAAGAGATGACATCTTCAGCTAATGCAATTCAATCGTCTTTTGGTATTCATGAAAGTCCCTATCGAAAGCATCTTAATATATTCCTACTTACTTATGCTCAGAGATCATTCGAAATGTATTAAATCTACATAATAAAAGTTCATCAAACAATCCTTGAAGTAGAAATTGCAATGATGTGGAAGTAATTAAAACATCACCTCTTATGATGGAACAATGTCACAACTAAAACTCGAACCACAATTATCTGAAGTAAATTTTCTCCATCTTGACACCGAAGCAAGGAATCAATAGTAGCAATAGCAACACAGCAGTTTCCAGCATTTTTTGTGATTAAACGCGTTACTTCCAAAACAGATCCTAATAATAATTAAATAAGCCATTAAAGTAACATCTGGATGCTCTCAGCTCAAACGAGTAATGATATGACTATTGTATCGCACTGCAACCATGCACTCAGAACGACGCAGTTCTCATTCAGGACGCGTTAATAAAAGGCACATTGAACGTACATCACAAAACACGTTAATTTAACAGTACAATCAAGATGCAACCTTATTGTAATGAAAACACGGTTTGTCTTTGCTTACAACTATCTATTCGAGAACTTTCGGTCAATTGATATTATGATGGTGTAATGATTCGTGCGATAGTAGTTTAATATTAATAATGATAACTATATTGTGTTCTTAGATATCATAAAGTCAGATTTTAAGAGCTAGCATTCATTGCCAAGCAGACGAGAGTACACGGCGCGCGCGAACATTTCTCGGATTAAATGCCCTACCGCCGATGAAAGCTGGAAAAACTGTCTGAACTTGAGACATTATTGGGTGATGTCTCGGACTGGTGTGTGAATCGTGTCCACTTCAATCCCAAAAAGACACTAGTTTGTGCGTTTGAAAAAACTACCCTTTGTCGTGTCATTTAACTTCGAGAACACTCCCCTGGTTGCTACAGCCGGTATCGATATTCTTGGCGTTGGCATCGAGTGACGTTCAGTTTCATGTTCACTTGGAAAACAAGGTCAAGTTGGCCTTCTTTTGAATGAGCTTGATGTGCTCAGTAGAGCGAAACGTTATTTCTTAACGGCCCACCGCCTGCAGCTGTATAAGGTGCAAGTTCAGCTCGGAGTACTGCTCGCATCTTTAGACTGAAGCTCCTCAATACCAGCTTCTTCTATTTGACCGCATTCAGTGGAGAACGATTAGAATGGCTGAGCTCTTACTGATCGGCTTCAGCTTCTGTCCTTCTGTCTTCAGAAGAGACGTCGCGTCTCTTTGGATTTTACCTCATGTACTATGGGGTCTTGGCGTCCTTCAAAAAGCGAGGGTACTTCTTTAAAGGCCTGCAGTTCCTTTGGTGTTGCGGATGTTAATGGGCGTCGGTGATTATATGCGACAGCGTGTGCCTCGTCGTCGCGGCCTTATGATATAAAAAAAGCTGTATGTGTGTTCATTTATAAAAGTTTTATTGTAATTGAAATTGATCAGTCCTACGACAAAAATAACAATTAACAGTCATAAATGGTTAGATCGCGATGGTTAGAGATCAGCGAAACAATAAGCGGAACAACACTAATATTATTGTATCCGTATCAACAGTGATAGAGCCCGCAACAACAATATCTGTAGCACGAATGGGCCGGCTCGACCGGTGAAATACCACGACCTCAAAGAAAACAGGCGTGAAGTAGAAGTTTTCCGTGTTTCCTTTGACGTTTGAGGTGCCGGATGCTTAATTCTGGTCCTCTTCCCATTCGTTACTTCGTAATGGCTAATTATCTCGTGAAAAAGTTCTGTATCAAAAATCAACCCCCAGGCGAACTTTAATAATTATAATGAAAACCTCAGTATACCCATTACAGTTCACACTTAAAGCTTCATTTAACTAAGGTATATTAAAAAGCATTTTAAATAGAATGAAAAAGCAAGTAGTTGAGAAGACGACTGGAAATCATCCAAAGATTTGCCAAATGGCTAAAGTGTGTGCGGCCGACAGATGCTTCCGTTGCTTTAAATTTATTCCAGCCACAAATCCACTTCATTTGTATTTTGTGTAGTTTACGGTTTCAAAGCGAAATACAATTTACACTTAAAATTTTCACCATTAAATCTTTTTTGTTGCGTACACTAATAACATATTAAAATATTTTAAGGCACACCACCTAATAAACTAAGCATTGCAAAGGTATTCGGATTATTTTATAACTTCTACAAAATGTGTTGGCGATTTGAAGACTTCAACTATGGTTAAATAGATAAAAAAGAAAGTACAAACTAAAAAGTATATGTTTAATCTATTACTACAGATACTACTTTAACTATTAAACATAAAAAAGACTAATGAAAATATTTCTATAAAATTTGTGGAGCTCCAAATCTTTTGAATAATTTCAGTTTCGTTTCGCTCAAAGCTTTTTAAATCTTTAAAGTCTGCGCTTTCCATGTCAAGAGATTCTTGAATCTTATTTCGTTGAAAGAGTCTAAACAAGGTAACTATTTTAAAAATTAAAACCAATATATCTCGATTTTTATACAATATTTATTTATTGCAGGAGGTGGCAAACGAGCATTCGGCTCACCTGATATTAAGTGACCGCGCATAAGCAGCCTAAACAAGCTAATCAGTTGTAGATGCGTTGCCTAGATTTAATGGACAGGGGATAGGCTTCCTTTTCTTTATACATCCCCTTACCATATAATCGTTTTCCCGTTCCAATACTATCCTTATTAGGACAGGATGGGAAGGGAAGAGAACTGAAATTAGGCCTCCGGCACCTCACTTACCGTTTTCTACGAGGTCGTGGTATTTCACTGGTCGAACCAGTGAAATACCACGACCGTTCGTGTTACATTGTTCACTCAGACGTTCTTCTACAATCATACTTTAGACATACCAGCTCATTGGTTACCGGTTCTTAATCGGCTCAAAGCATCCGAGAGATCGACGCTAAGGAAAACGGTTTTAAATCAAAATCAACTTCAATTTTACAAACATGTCAGATTCGTATAATGCTCTGTGTTATGAATTACAACATTAAAGTTGTATAAATGGACATATATATGAGCATTTACAGCGTAGTAGCAAAGTATTTACCGCTGTTGCGCTGTTCACATATGAAGTTATGTTCAATTTTGATTCATCACGTGTTACACGTCATACAGTAGTACTACATGGCAACCTATAGTAGGTTTTATTTTCCTTTCCCTCGGGAAGTACACCATGTCAGTTAATGTGCCCCTGGCAATGTGTATGCAAAACTTCATAATGATCGATTAAGGCGTTAAAAAGTAAGAAACAATTTCATATTCGCATTTATTAGCTAGGATATTGAATTTCTGGATAGTAATTTTTATCGCAAGCTATGGAAGGTGTGACAAATCTGCTATAAAGCCCGACAGATGAAATCAAAATGCACCAGAAAAAGTGAAAATATTTGCTTGGAGCGGCGACATCAATCAATGCCAGCGGTGTCCACAGGCTTCGATTTTAAACGAATCTGCGAATCCATTTCGCTCCATCCGTTCCTGCGCACCTGTCCCAGATATAAAAGAACTAAAAAATTTCATTGAATATTTTTTCCTGTACGATATTTATATAAAATTGAGATAAATATTTATTCAAAAATTATAACCCAAAGAAGAGGCTGGTGATATTCCATATTAGGTAATAAATTGTATACTTATATATTCATTTATTTGTATATCTATGTAAAATATAATATACTAGCAGTTACCCGTGCCTTCGCAAGTATTAGTTTCTTATGTACCTCGCTGGTAATTTTTATAACTTGATTTCGTATATACTTGAAATTATAAGTAAATGACAAAAGTTGTTATTGGTTGCCATGGTAACATCATGTCATGGTCATGTCAAAAAGATGTTATTGTCGTCTCATACATTACAATGACAACCTCGTTTTGTTTTTCTTTTTTCGTAATAAAAGGTATGTCAATATCTTTATCCCAGACAATGTGTGTGCAAAATGTCATGATCGTCGTCATTAAGGTGTTAAAGCTTAACAAAGTCACCTTCACATTTACATTTATTAGTTAGGATTTCCCGTAGTATCAATAACTCTGAATACCTAACTTGATTTATTCTTCCGTTACGTGTAGTGGAATTCACTCTATAGTATGAGATCGAAGTAAAATTTGACAGTATTAGTGGAATGTTTGAACCTTCAACGATACCACATGTTCATGCAGAGAAATTTCATAAAAAGTTTTAATATTTATCGTGGATAAAGGAGAATAAAGACATTAAAATAATCATTGAATAATGTAAAATATTGTACAACATTCGATAAAATTCTTACAAAATTTACCTAAACCTAACCTAACCTAAACCGGTTTCTTTTGTAAATTTGTTGCTTTTAAATTTTTACGGCCACAGGTAATTTAAAGCTTCAACAACTCTAATAAATCAATTTTCATTTTAATATTGCATATTGTAAATCGAAATATTACGTTCGTATTTTGATTTTCTTTGTTTAATCCGAATATCGAAAATAATAAACAATTTCTCATTTAATGAAAGATTTTCATTATTGAAATTGAGACATTAATTGGACCAAGCACAACTCTCATATTTAAATTAAATATTTTCGTATAAATCACAGTTTACTAGCTATAGCCCTCGACTTCACACTCATTTGACACATACATGACACACAAAAACATAACCTTCATTTACAACATCGGTTATATTGTAAACTAGCTGTGCCCCGCGGTTTCACCCGCCCTGCAAGTTTACTTAAACGAAATGATATTACTTACTTAACAGTAGTAATCTATATAATAGTACCCTGTTTTATAGCATTTTAATCGAACAAAATGTTTGGTTCGGTTCTTTAAATTGATATTTTTTTTTATTTATAAACCGATTGAGATAAAACAAACACTAAATATTAAGTGAAGCTTACCACAATACATTAGTGAAAATCGCACCCAAATCGGTTAAGCGGTTTCTGAGAGTAGCGGTAACAAACGCACTGAAAAACATACAAATTACAATTATAATAATTATTGTTTTGGGTTTTATTACGTTTATGAAGGCCCTCAATAATAGTTTTTCTCAAATATCTTCCATGTACAGACAGCGATCAGTTACATTTTTATAATATGTATAGATGATTTTTTTTCCCTCGAAAACAGTTTTTTTTTTTCGAGATAAAAAGTAAAACAATTCCCGATGAGAGTTGGCGTCAGGCAAGCGGCCGGCCGTAAAAACTGGAGCCAAAACCTGTACAGTATGGACAACATCATACTCTGCCGACCCCACATGAGTGGCAGGAATATGGTAATAAAAGGTAAAACAAGGTACGTGCAAAATTTCGTGATAATCGGTCAAGTCGTGAAGGAGTAACAAACAAACAAAGTACCTTAAACTCGCAAATAATTATGATAACTATTGAACTGCCCTTATTTTTATTAATAATAGAGATAAATAGAGAGCTAAAGAATGAAAATATGTCACAACAACACTAGATAATTTTAAGCATTGTTTTGTGTGAGGGTCAAAAAAGAAAGGACTAAAATATAATAAACAATGGCAAGGCAAACTCCATGGTGTGGACAATGGCGGCAGGGCCAATGTACAGGAAGTTTGTTGTTATGTATTCTGTGAATGACGCCACAATGCTTAATTATGTTTCACGGCTCCAAATGACTACGACTTAATTTTAAATTAAAAAAAATCACATTTTACTTATTTCTTTAACTTAGCTCGAGGGCTCTCTCTATAGTGGGAGCCTCGATTCGGGCTTCTACTCTATTATTATTACCGGATTGGGAGGCCACCGAGCTCTTTAAGGGCTCGAACAGGGTGCATAAAGTTGAGTGGGAGGACTTGTCGAATTGCGAGAGAATATGTATGTTATATGTACAGACAGGCAGAGTATGCGTGGATATACCCATGTGGATGAAAATTGATAATTAAGGCGGCGAGCTTAAAATCAATATACATGTACATAATACCATATTATAACTATCGTATTCTGTCACAAAAAAAACACCAAAGGGAAGAAACACATTTCTCTGAATTAAATTCCATGGTAACATGGGACTTGCCGGCTCATAGAGTAAGATCGTAAATAACAAGGAGTTTATGATTTCCGATTAAACTTTTGATGGACGCGCGTTTGCCATTCTCATGGGGGAATATGGTTGTTACAATACTTCTTCGAGTTGCTACGAAGATAATAGACTTTTGAAAAAGGCTAACATTATTAGGGATAGGAAAAATAAAATAAATCTGTTTCTTCAATATATTTTATTAGGAAATTATAGATGACATATGTGAAGGTTATAACTTTTACGGTGGTAAATTTTTAATGATATCAGATATCACTAAATACCCAAAATATTCTTAATCTCATTCTGTGCAGTGACAGTCCTTTTGCTGCCCAACTCCATTTTAATCATCAATCGCCGTTTAGCTTCACCGTGAATCCCAGTATACGTTGCTAAGAATCTGTAATTATCTATTTAAGTATGTATTTACGAAATAAAGTAGTAGTATATATAGTATACCAGTTATCTGGTTTCAATAGTACAAGCGCTGCTTAGTATATAACAATACAGGCTAAGTATCCTTTGAGTGTAATTCGTGTGAGTGAAAAGGGGCGGCTGAAACCCACCACACGGAAAGTTTTGGTCATCTCCACATAAGCTAAGCTGCCTTTTCCCACTTTCCTTTATATTATATGCACTTATACTTAGAGTTGTGGCCAGAGGTCAGAGATTTCCATTTGGCACGTGCCTTCCCCACCTCTAATACTTCTACATTCATACATCTACATGCTACTCCATATGAATGCTTTATACCGCATTTTTTAGTATGTTATCAATCTGGCCAGCATAATTCCGAAACACATTCCCTCCCAACATCCATCCTTTTAACGGACACGAACCACCGAAAGATAACTTCTGAATTTTAGTCACAATATCTTTTTTTAACTTACGCTTTTCCCTTACATTTTCTTTTATAAGTTTGTTATATTTTGTGGCAATAAATTGTTTCTATCTAAAGAGATGGTACTCATCGACAGGAACAATGGCTTACTTATCAGTGTGTTTTCCTAACATCGCAAAATAACGGTTAAATTTACAGTTACGGGAAATCCAGAAAAAGACGCAGAATGTGATCAAGTAGCTTATTGTATCACTTTACTAAATAAACCGAATTAAATATCCGTAGTTATAGTTCTTAAAACGAATAATAAACTTTAAATAAAAGAAAACCTGTGTTTGATTAAAGGTAACAACGCTGTAATACTAATGAACGTTTGAACTAAGCTCCAAGTCACCAATTAGTAAGTGGAGTCCGTATTGTATAGTTAAATGCTCAGAGTAGTTCACTTGTCAGTAGAGGTATTTTGGGAACTGAAAGCAAATGTATCTGTTACACAACTCTGAGGACAAACAATCTAAATCATTAGAAAATACTCGCTGCGCCCTAAAACAAAAATAACAGATTTTGTCGCATAAAAAGTTAAATGGATGAGAATGTAAGTGTCTAAAACCATTTAATTTTTTTTAATTAAATCTTTCAAAACCGTGCAATTTATTTAGTACAAAACTATCGAGATAAATCAAAATTGTTTTGTTTTTACTTGTTTGGAATAATTTTTATTTGAAATTTGTTTTACTAAGGATATCATTTCATTTCATATTATGATGAGGACGTAGAAGAATACCAAATGAATACACAATTAAATTAAAAAAGTAAATTAATTACTTTTATAATGCAGACATCACGTTTCTAAACCTTGAGCTGGGACTGGGGAGAAATACTAAAGTAAACTAAACTGGGCTACTGTTCACATTTTAATAATAATAAACAAGAATACTAATAACTGCTCAACATTCAATTTGTGTCAGTTATCACGGTGAGTTATTGGACAACAAGACACTAAATTTACATAATCCCTAAGCCGATGTAATAGCGGCCGTCATCTGCAACGAAATTACGCAAAAAACACCAACGAAACAAGATCGTTATCGTAATTGTTTTGTTTTGTAATGCGGATGTTTTTAGAAGCATTAAAGTCGTCTATTTTATTACATTATTTTCTTCAAGAATCTCTATATTTTATACTTTCAGTCAGTAAATTAATATTTTTAAATCAATATAAAGTCGCAGTAAATTATTACCAACTAGATGGAGCATTTCTCAACTCCTTTATCCCTCAACCATATTTATTCGAACATTCAAAACAACGACAATGACGAATATCGGCTGAAACGACGATGACTTTGCCAAAAGCACAGAAAACGAAGATTTAAATAGCTTTGTTCGACTGGAAAATATTAAAAGGAAATATTAAGGATACGGACTGCGAAACATGTACAACATGGTCGTGGGTTCGGATTCGCCATTCGACTATTATCGTGAACCATTTCCAACAAAGCTTAAGCTTGTTGGGAATGGTTAAATAGAAATATTAGTAAATTATTTCGATGACATACTAATATTTCATACACATGCCCGAAGCGGAAGTTGGCGTCAGGCTGTAATAAAAACTATAGCCAAAACCTGTTACAGTATGGACTACGGTCGTACTGTGCCGACACAATACAAAAAGTAGAATAAGGGCAGGGAGAACATAAAAGTCTGAAGGTAGAATATAAATGGTGTGTTTCGGTTATGTAATTCCTGCTTATACTTTTCAAAAGGTACATAATCGTGATAGTATTTTTAATACAGATAAGTAATACAAAGAAAATTAAAGACGACACTACTAGACAATGAGGCCATCTGTTGTCAACTACAAGGATTCTTGACGTTTTCCTGATTTTGGAACGATTCCAAATCCTATATAGACTATTTCTCGCGACCTCTTTAACTTGCTCGCAATATTTTATTAAGATTGATGTAGTGATTATACGCGGAGCGAAATGTATGTGTTATAATTTATATTAATATTCATTCGTTGGCATAGAGTTTGAAGCCGTTGGTTCATTTTACAATTCAACACGGTAAAAAAAAAACAAAAAGCCAAATAAGTGAACAATGTTAAAAAAACCACCAAGTGCGAGTCGGACTCGCCCATAAAGGGTTCCGTACCATTACCTATAAAAACGGCAAAAAATCATGTTTGTTGTGTGGGAGCCACCCTTAAATATTTTTATTTTTAAAGTGAATTATATAACTCAAAATGAATATTTCAAGCGTCTACCTGTTGCCGTTATCCATATCCAGTAAAAACGAGAAAACAAACACGTTTTTGTATGGGGCTCCCATACAAAAAACGTTTTTTTTTTTCTTAAATATTTATTTTATTCTGTTTTTAGTACTTTTTGTTATAACGGCAACAGAAATACATCATCTGAAAATTTAAACTATCTAACTATTACGGTTCATGAGATACAGTCTGGTGACAGACGGACAGACAAACGGACAGAGGAGGCTTAGTAATATGGTTTCCGTTTTACCCTTTGGGTACGAAACTCTAAAAATGAAAGAACCACTAGGATTTTTTTTCAATAAAATAGATATAAGTTTTGTATTTATAATAAGCGGTTAGAAGCTGCCACGCGACTTGAGAAAAAATTCTGGTGTTATATTCAGAAAACGTTTATGTAGGGAGCCTTCTAGTCGCAGTTTCATAACATACCCGGTTCCAACTGCGTGTCAAGAGGTGGAGTTCTAGACCAATAGAAAATTTGTTTCCATCAGCTTGGTGACCCTGTGTATGGGCTGGGCGTTTTAAAGTTTATATAATATTTATTCAATTACGACAAAAAAAGTAAAGTACATTTTGTATAAAGTATACTTAAGGATGCCTTCGTGGACGTAATTTTACTTTAGCTTTATAAAAATTAGATTGCCGGCGTATTACAAACTCGATGGGAAACCTAACATCGGCTGTGCGCGCCGCAACATTTTTATGGCTCTTATCAAGTTAAAACATTGTCATAATTTAAGAAAATTACTTTGGATTTTGAATACGCAGTTTCTAATCAATTTATATCTCAATCTTTATTAAAACGCGAGCCCGACACCAAATTAGACACAGAGCTTTGTTTATGCTACAACTCAACAAGGATTTTCAGCTTGTTGAACCTCTAAGGAGATGAAAGGGATCTTTAAAAAGCGAAGTCGCAGGCCAAGAGTTAATTTTTATTGTAAACTCTGTAATGTAAGAGTTCCGCGATCTTTAAATTCTTACATGATTCCTTTATTTCTCCCTTACCCTAATCTGTCTTCTACTGGAGTTTCCTACAACCTGTTTCTTCTTTCTTTAGAACTTATTTATTGGTTTCTAATAATTACAAATTAAGTTTGATGTAAACTTAAAAGGTTATTGCAAAACATAGTTAATCAAATTATTCACTTTTAATTAACTCCTTACTTTTAGCTCGCTTTTGAACAAAATGTTCGGTCTTACGAATTTTCTATGAGGACTTTAATATTACTTATATGTCTTTTAATGTAGATAAACGAGTAAAGTAGTATTTTTTAATCAAGTTCAAAAAAATCAATTGTTTTAATTATTTTTAAATTAAATACACGTCATTATTTCAGAAGATACAACATTGTAAGTTACTGTTATTTGAAACGATTGACTAGAGTGCGCCGTGTGTACTAACCCTCGGTAAAGTCTCCCGAATTCTCTGCATTTAAATACACTACCAAGTAGCAGTTGGTTAGGGTAATTTGCTACGCAATAACCATAAAACAAAATGGCGTCCTGTCTCCGTGACAAACGCTAATTCGGTTTTTGTACAACCCTAATATAGTTCCATAGCGATATTAGGAAAATATACGAAAAGGGCTAGGCCATTCCCGCGCAATATTAGCATTTTATATACATAGAAAAGGACAAACAATCACTAACTAAAATATCGATTTCTGTAAGTTGTGCAATGTGTCGACAGTAACATGATATTCGTATGGTGACAGTGACAATTCACTGCCCGCGTACTCAAATCTCACCTTAGAGCCCTTAGGCCTGCTGACCGCAACCGCACGTTATACGCACGACATGGTCATTTTACGTACAGCTTGTTTTCATGTTAGAAAGAGAGGGGCCTGTGTGCACGGTGCGGCATCGTCGCATGTTCGTGTCGAATATGCGTTTGAAATAAGAAAGCTATGTTAGCTTGAGATGAATGAACCGTTTTCGACCGACGTGACATCTAAGGTGCAATTTACGTATGTCGTCATTTGTAGTTTGCTTGCATGTCCTGGTTACTGGACAGCTGTAATCGTTACTCGTCCAGGAAACCCTGCACATTATTTTGTCACGTTACATAAAAACTTTTACGCACTCGCTTCTGGGGAGTATGCGCAGAAGTTACACGATAATTCCCCATCACTGTCATACTTTTAGACTTACGGCCGATCTCCATCCTTTTGTTGTAATATATGTCGAATCAATTTGAATCTTCATCTTGAGTACGGCAAAGGATTGGAACAAGTGGCCGGCGTTACATCCGTCCTCATGACGCGGGTACCTTTCATTATGATGTGGGTACCTTCAAAAGAAAAGTGAATATACGAGACTAGTGCGCACTGCTGCGTGCGTTGTGATCACGTCAGGCGGGATAGTCAAGCGTTAATTCATTTACCATATTCTGTTAAAGAATTCCTAGCTTCTTATGTATTAATATAACGTATATTAGTAATTAAATAAACAATTTGAGTAATTCAAAGAGTAAGTGAAGAGAGATTTAAATGTGAGCTACATTTATAATAGTTTATAATTAAATTTTGACGCCTTAACACAGTCGCAAATAACATAAACAATTTAATTTGATTACATCGCAAATAGGAAGGGTTAGACGGTAAACATAATTAAATTGTTTATGTAATTAGGGAAGCGGGTTGCGTTCGTTAGAGAACACGTAAGTCAAGGAATCGGCTTGTTTAATTACATTAAATTAACGGAGCCTGGGTTTAACTTTGTGAAAACCCGCACCAACTCAACGAGTAATTAAAAATAAATTGTATTAGATTCGCCAATATTTTCTCAGTGGGGAAACGACAACCGAGGGCCCTTGTAAAGTAGCACAAGTCACTCTTACTGAAATGAAAAAAAAGCGCTCACCACGCCCGTAACAAAGAGTTGTTGATTATGGATTTCCATTTGGCGCGATTCGGGAAAAGGAAATTCCTGTCTATGCCCTCCTCTGTCCATTAAAGGTAGGCAACGCATCTGCAACACATTTACTTGTTGCGGATGTCTATGGGTAGCGTTCACAAAACATCAGGTGATCCGCTTGCTCATTTGACACTTTCTTTCATTAAAAAAACCAAAGAATTTTCTTGTGAGTTAATTTTCGACTTCCAAGCTCTTAGAAAATCGAATAAACTGAGTTAATGGAAAGTATATTCTATTACAAGCTAATATAGTATAACAAGTTAAATACAAACCATGTTTCACGCTTCGTTTATTCAATTTACATTCTAGATTTATTACGATTAAGTGTATTTAAAGATTAATATGTAACATTTTTTTCTTTGTTCCTTTCATAGTTTAGTGACGTGAATAATTCGATGTCTTTTAGTATCCTTATTCACTCATTGTGTTAAAATTAGGTTTTTGTCTAATACATTTTTTTTCTTTTCAACCAGTCCATGCGTAAGCTTGTGTAAAAGATGTATGGGTATTTGAACCCACGATGTGTCAAAACATTGTTAATGTCAAAATATGAAACAATAACACGGCAACCGATGAATGAAATGAGGGATTTATGTACCTGGGGAACAGTTTTATTTTCTGGACTTAAAAATAAAACTGTTCCTTGTACCTTCCTTCCTGTTACCGTTTAAGGTACCCTATGTCATTTTCTGTGAGCCTGACAATGTGTGTGCATCGGTTGAGTCGTTAAGAAGTTAAAGCGTCACAAACAAACTCATAATCTAAGGAACAGATATCGATTACTAACAATATAGTAGCTACCCTAGTTATTATCCCAATTGGGTTAAAATACAAAGCTTTATGTGACATTTTAATTTATATATAGGAACGTACAAATAGGATGTATTGATATTTAACTCCATCTTGAATAGTTTGGGCGTCGGGCGTTAGGGTAAGAAGAATGACACGTAGCGAAATACTGAAGGACATTACAAAATATAATCTTGGATCGATAGTTCAGTAAGTAGACCGGCTTCATGTAACAACACTCCACCAAACACGTAGCGCGTATCCAGGATGCAACCCGATTGCCGTTACTCTTCTTCGGTTCCCCGTTACTCTAGAGCCTGGGGTTGTGTCAGAGTGAATGACAGCTCGAACGTTTTAATCGTCAATTCATTCTCCATTCGGCCAGTCCCCGACATATATGTATATAAATACGTCAGTGCATGTCGACAATATTTCCATAATATAAAAAAATTTGTTAAAGGGTTTCCTCGTTGAAGGGTAAATTTTATAACACTCCTTTATATATTTTAATTGAAACTCATTTTTTGATATTATACGAAACTGTATTTTTAATCTTAGAGAAATAAAAACATTTATTATAAACGAATAAAACACAAATCAAAGTCAAGCTTTAATCAATACTAATTGTAGTATAATGTAACGGAAGGCGAATAAGCATGACTCTTTTGGATAAGGAGGAAGGGGAAGGGCTGCCTTTAAAAACATGACTTAAAAACCGTAAATTCAAACGATAGATATAGTTGAACTAAAAATTATTTTTTCTCGACATATCGTCGATATTTTAAATATACTTCTTATGTAAATTTTAATGGAATTTAAAGTATGATGGACTCAGACAATTCAAATAATTGAGCTGCCGTCAACAACGATGCGTGTCAATAGCTCTTCTTCACGTTGATTTCAATTTTAATGTTATTCAGACTTAATAAAATATAATTTTTGTACGCAAAATATGTTTTACTGATGTGAAAATATTAATAATGATTTTTTTGCCTGTCTCGTTTCTCATCGCCAACGGTCATTTTCTCTTTTACTTTTTTCTTTTATCCTGTGTGATTCTTCAACTTGGATTGCAATGTGTATTACAGATTCGAGCGAGATGCAGCATCATTTTCATCCCCTTAGAAGTTGGTCATCACCTTTGCATCAGTAGTATGGTGGATACCATTCTTGTGTATTGTCTTTCGGGTATTGAAATTCGGTGTCAAATTTAAACGTAATAAGGTATTTTTTGTCATAATTATATCAATACTTACTTAATCTGTCGATATGACGTATGATGATGATTTAAAATAAGTTCCTGTTTTGATATTATTTGGAGTTCCCTAAAAATTTGTTGTTAAGTTTTAATGAAATTTAGAATCACGCCCGGGTAAAATCACCTGATTGTTAAAAAGTTAATATTCAATAAACAAATGTTTTTGTAAATCTTGTTGAGGGTACAAACGGACGCTCACCGGCGGCACAAAACATTCTTGAGACATTGTTACGTTGTTGGTTGAACGTAATAATTATAACAATAATCTTCAAATAGTGTGCTTTATTTGAAGAAGAGTAGTCACCAAAATAAATATTATTTTTAGGATGTTTATTTATCTGATGATAAATCGCCAAATTAGCCGTGTCTTGCTTTATTATTAGTAAGATTTGTTATCTTGGTGGTAGGATCGAATAGAAATATAGGACATTTTAAATAGTTCAGTTGACATGTGTACAATGTATTTATAATAAACGTAATTTAATGTTTTACCTCAACTGTTATATATTTTACCTGATCGACCGCTCTTTGGACGTAAATTAACTAGGGCTTCAAATAAATTGGATTAGTGAAGCATTCTCCACTCGATGGGTAACCAAACATCGGCCTTAGTAACGCAATATAACCTTATTAACGATCTCATCAATGTAAAGTAACAAATTGTGAGACCTTGAATAATGACTAGAATTAAATTAAAGATAAAAATAGAAATTAAAAAAATAACTACGATAGTATTAACATTGCTCTCACAACTAAATTTAGGGAGATAGTAAAAGTCCTCTACTTTTACTATCTTCCTAAATTTAGTTGTCAATGATGTTGGCTGAAGTTATTGTTATAATAACCTTAAGTGGGCTACCTTCATACTTAATCATATAAGAAATAGATAAGCGGCGGCATTTGGTATCTTAAATGTAACAGTAGATGGCTTATATCGGAAACTAGTCAGATATCACATATTCCTCAATTTCATCGTCACCAACAAAATCATCTCATTGTTGTCTCCGACTCCTGGAGCACATGCTATGTTCTTATACAATAGAATTAGGATATGATATTATATTATGTAAAGAGATATTATATAAAGAGACCATATTTGATCGTCTGTCCTGAAAATCCTCAAAAGCATAACCTCATCTATTAGTGACAAAGGCTGTATTACCTTTTTCGACACTATTCACTCACGGCCATCTGATCCCAAACTAAGCAGAGCTTGTACTATGGAAACTAAATAACTGATATACTACTTTTCTTTCATAAACACATACTTAAATAGGTAATTACACCCAGACTCAGGACAAACAGACATGTTAATGCAGACAAATATATGTCCTGGGTGGGAATCGAACCCACAAGCTACGCCGTAAAAAGCAAGTATCTATCAAAGCAAGTATACACAGTGTTATAACAAGTAATTTACATAATAAAACACTGTTTCATAATCAATGGTAAATAACATCGAGTATGTACTGTAAATATGGAGGAAGGTAAATATGGTATATATTGAGATAAATTGACTGTGGAGCTCGAGTTATTATTAGGTAGTATTATCGATTATATAGATAATAAGTTAAATTACATTAAATAACGCTAAGGTAAACATAATCCCATTTATTATAACGATGAATATTTTTTTCTTCATATTTTCTAAACAAAAGTTTGTTCTCATTTTTGTTTTTGTTTGTTTAGACAAAAACTACGTTACAGCATTGCTTAAGGCGTAAAACAAGTGTTCGCTCGCGCGTCTTCCAGGTCAAGAGGCTTGGATTGCGCGACTCAAAGCTAGCTGCTGTTTGACACTCAAACAATTAAAAGGAAAATTCTTACAAACTACATCCCAGTGTAATATTGTTGAATAAAATTTATAATTTCGTGCATTGGCCTGAGTCTTCTTAACAACACAAGTAAAAACAATAGAATAAAACGTTTTAGGTAAGGGACTCCTCTGTCTCTATGTAGTTCCCTCATTCCTGAGGGTCAAAGCCTCTCTTCTTGACCTTTACTTAGTAAGCGGCTTACGTGATATCAAATAACCACTCATATCCACCAATATTCAGAACAATATAACAATTACAGATGTGTTGCCAGCCTTTAGGTAGTGAAGGAGAAGAAGAATGGGGCCTACATCGCTCCTCTATGTAGGTAACAAAAGACGTAAGTTGAAGAAATGAAAGGTGTGCTTACTCCGGTAAGCTCAATCATCAGACGACACGCAAAATTATTTTAACAATGGTAGAGCCCGCAAACATAACAACGACCTGAAATGAATACACTGAAGACAGGCGTGAAGTAGAAGTAGTAGTGCCATTCACGCATTGCACGTGGTAATGTCCGACTCAGGATAATGAATTAGTAATTTCAACAGTGGCATATTTAAATTAATTTTTCTTTATCGGACGGTGAGCCGCTAAGTATCATTTGCTAGCATATCTTTCGTAAATCTTCCGTTCACTTTTGTCTTTAATATCGAAGTAATGCTAGGATTTACGTTAAACTGTTCGAAATCGTTCGAAAATTTGCATTTACTTCGAAGTGTCATTATCTTCAGAGCACCTCGAACGCTTTGCGGAATTTATGAAGGGACTTAAATCGAGCGCATTCCGGTGCTCCTGCGGAGTCGATAGAAGATTGAGCTAAGTACTTAATAATCCTAAAGTGTACCTGGTATTAAGAACTGGCCTTTGACTGCGACTTTTTACATTTTGTAAGATTAATATCGCTTTTTATTTTCGATACATTATTTCACCCTTTTCGTCCGGTTGCTAAGAGATTGAATATCTAGAAATGCGTTTTTTTATGTACATAGTAAAAAAAACATTTCTGTAAAAAATTGTGTAAAAGCTTTGACTATGCGTTAAAACTTAATTCAGTCAGTTTCTACATTTATATATAGAAGATTGAACAATGTTGATTTTATTAAAATTCCTTGACAGAGGAGTTAAATGTGGATTATGTTAGATGAGGTTAACAAAGAAATAAGCTGGTTTATATTAACTTATTAAAGACACAGGGCATGTTGAATGATGGGCAATAAATGTTAATTATATGAATTTTTTAGAAGATTACTGAACTAACATTTGTTTTAAATATCAAATCTTGTTGGAACAGTAGCTAGGACATAGTAGCATGTAATTAAAAAGCATCAATGCTTCAATTAAGTCGATATTTAGTTTTGTGTGTTAAATAATATAATTAATGCGTTCCCAAGCGTCATGTAGGCACAACCAAATCTCTCTATTGTGGTATATCCAAGAAATCGTAAAGCGTAGTTTCTTGAAAATTAAAGTCGATAGAATTTGACATTACATATTGATACAAACTTTCAGTTTAAATGAAGATATCGGATCACTGCCTATCCTAAGTAATTAATAATCTCACCAATTATATCATTCTACGAACTACTAATATTAGAGATATGAAATGAAATTCTTAAGAAGACTGACGACTGAACATTAATACAAGAAAATTCAATGAAAATCTTTGTTTTACAACAAGAAACAAAGAGGTTACTAGTATTAAGCGGAATCTATTGAATTGCTAAAAGGAAATGATATATTTTAAGGCGGCATAATTCAACATTAAGTTTTTGTTAGCTGAACCGAAACGAGTTAAATCTTTTTCATAATATCGATGACCATCGAAAAACATGTTATACGAAAGCGACCAGGTATTATATTGAATTGAACAATTAAAGTAACTCTATAAAAACTATCGAATGTGTGAAGAGGGATATTGTTTTCAGCTAAGGCTTCAGTTGAATCCAAATCGATTGTTGTGACAACACCTTATGGAACATACTTAAACTAATAACAGTAAACAATTAGAGGTGGAGATAAATGAAACTAGAATGTTTGCTAGGGACATACAGAATGTAATTAGGTAATTTTGCCGACCTATATAGACGGCATGCTTGAGTAAGTTTAATGATATGTTATATAAGGTGTACGCGCCACAACTTGACGTTACTCAACTCTTAATAACTTAGATTCCCCGATGCTTTATTAACTTTGCAACTTAATTTTAACTCCATTTTACTAAGTTTAATTACATGCAGCTTTCGTGATCGCATTGAATATATGTGTGTGATCTGAGAAATACCTATTTGATGTGGCTCGACATCTACAAAGGACGCCCCATGACGTGCGTAGTCTTCTTAGAACTCATAAGTCTGTGAGCTGCAAGTTAGCTACTCCGCCGAGTGTTATAATTCCTTTTCTGTCAGTTTCTCCGAAAAAACGATTTTGTTAACAATTCTTCTAAGTTTTTTTTACAGAATAATATATAAATTGGGATAAATGTGATATTTCACATGATATTTAAATTTAAAATAAACTTAAGGTTTACAATTTTTCTATTGATATTAGATTTATTATCATACGTTTTTATAGCAGCAGCAAACGAGCAAGCAGTTTATTAGATATTAAATGATCTGCACCTATTACATCTGCATCAAGATAATGTGTTGCCGATCTTTAATCGACAGAGAAGGACATAAATAAATAAAGAATATTTCCTTTTTCAATTTTGATTATTGAATTTAGTTATGTATATAATTACTAACTAGTACTCGTCACGCTGCTCTGAAAAGTCTTATATACTTTGTGTAAATATTAAGCTATTTAATGCATATAAACATAATTTACCTTCGTTCCCGACTCAAATTTGAAAGCTATTTACATTGACGTTCCGTCCCCACTTTGAGAGCCAACATAAATGAGTGTAAATATTTATGGCCGACGCTTTTGACCTCCGTTGATATGTTTTTAGTTATTACAACATCCTCCTTGATGTATCACTTATAAACTCAGTATTGCGACAATCATGGAGTTCAAAACATTTGTACTTGTTAATTGAGTTATTGCTTCCTAAAAACAATTTTCATTTACTTTTCTAGCATTCTATTATTCAATTTATACTAATAGGGTACTATCGTACATCAGTTCATACTTTCTATCTTTTACTGTTCATCCGATGTAAGCTCAATGCTAAGCACATACCTCCTCAAACGATTTTTTATCCAATCCAGTGACTGAAAGACGCTTTAAACATTCGTAGATGAACGTCGCTTCCCTTCTCTTGGATTCGTCTATTATTCGCTCGTTATAATGTTATATGGATCACCAACATTCGCAAGGAGCTGCAGCGCTATACTAATAACACGGTCTACATACTCGAATCGTGCTACAAGTAAATCTTCAACACTACTGAATCTTCATCCTGATACTCTTCTAGAAGAAGATGACGAGCAGCGACATGAGACATTAGTTCTCTTTATAATTATTTGACCATTAAGCGTTCCATTTTTAGTACCTCTCAATATCCAATTTGACGGAAAAAATTTGAAGCAGGTAGAAAGTTAAAATATTTTGGGAATACCGTGATATCCAATGGCGATCTTGACACGGATATCAATTCCAGAATCGGTGCTGCATCGGCTGCCTCCGGTAAACTACCTGACAGGGTATTCCACATGCACAATATCAAACTTAGCCACCTATCAAACTTAACACCAAAATCAAAGTGTATTTGGCATTGGTTCTGACCAAACATTTTCTCCACATCTGAGACGTGGTGTCTACCGTCGACATTTACGCACCCCCGATAGGTTCCATCTAAAGTGTCTTTGCGACATCATGTAGTGCAATCAATAAGTGGTCAGACCGCATCAGAACCACTGATGTGCTACGGCGATCTAATATCTGCGGGATGGAAGCGTATCTGATACGTCGCCAGCTCCGATAGTGTGTACACCTGTCAAGGATACCTGACGAGATAGTGGTGAAGCGTATTTTCTTCTGAACACCAAAATGGTAAGCGGAAGAGCGGTGGCCAGTTGGTGAGATACAAAGATGTTCAGAAAAGACTCATGAAGAAATGCCTAATTGTCCCCTCTCCTTGGGAGACGTTGGATGAAGACAGGTTCGATTGGCG
>JWHW01043224.1:99515-109913 GCA_000931545.1 Papilio glaucus
AAAAACATACACACGAATTGATAACCTCCTCCTTTTTGAAGTCGGTTAAAAAAGTTACATAGAAATATGTATTTGGAAGACGTAGTCTCCATATTAAAATATAAATAATTATATATCATATTACGGTTAACTTGAATCATCTATATACATCGTGTGAACCATTCATATCTGAAATAAGCCTAAGGCATTCGCTCGTTCACAAAGCTCCCTTGTTCAGGTCACGAGGTTTAGGAGTGGCTCAAACAAAGACCCACCGGTATTCTTCACAAATATTTCGTAAAGTATTTTATTGTATTATACTTTTTATTGTTCTTATCTTTATTTTCATTGGGAAACGAAATAAATATAAAATTGCCACCATTTTTAATGTATACATATTTATGTAATACACGCTCACGCCCGTGGAATAGAGGAGTAGGCAGTTTTTACGGATTTCCATTCCGTGCGATTCTGGCAAAGCTCTCTCGCTTCTTATTCACACACATATTCTTGTCGGTTACAGGTACTCCTTATATAGCCTTTTTTAGTATTTCACTGTTCTGATTGATATAAGTTCTCCTGAAACGCTACCACTAACTTTTGAAACACACACATGTCTTGTTAATCTCTTTTCATTCATCGTTTAACAGGACCGAACCACCTAAATATTCCTTTCTTGAATTTAAGAATAACATTTATTAAATACTAGCTGTGCCCTGCGGTTTCACCCGCCCTGCAATTTTAACAATCTTAATTAGTATTAAGTAGGTAATATCATTTCGTTCAAGTAAAATTGCAGGGCGGGTGAAACCAATGACGAGGTTAGGGAGTCCCTAACCTCATCATCATCTTCTTGTCCTTTTCCCGCGTATGTGGGGTCGATACAGTATGACCGTAGTTCATACTGTATAGGTTTTAGCTACAGTTTTTACATCCGGACGCCTGCCTGATGTCTAACGTGACGTAAAAAGATACAGAATCTGGAGAACGATAAGGAAGTCATAAGGGCTATGGGCAAATCAATCCTCCTTGTAATGGACGTATTTTCTTACAGTGATGATTATGTTGTGTGGTTTACGCTCCCATAGTTTCAATTGGTAAGTAATGAATAGAAAAATGTCACTTGAGTTTGAAGACTGATGTTTTTTTTTTCAATAAAAAATATATATAATTTTCGGTTATTATTCGAAAAATAAATTGCAGACTTTTCAAATTATAACTGAATGCAACATCAAATCAAAAGACGCTACATTTTTGTCTTTGAGCAAAAAAATATTTCATATTTTAAAAAGATCATAAAAACGAGTTGCATGTCGAAAAATATGGAAGCAATTTATAACAGCTTATAATTCTGCTTTGTAGCAAAGTGAGCATGAAATTGTTAAGATAAATAAAATGCTCATAAAATGCGATGGTCCCGCATGCTATCTATATTCAGTGAAAGGATCTCTATATAAAGAATTCATGGATTTGGAATGGAATCGAAACGTGCCGTCCGTGTGTGCTACTCGAGTAATGCATTGACGTTTATTTATATTTTATTCAAATGTAAAATTTTAGGTGGTTGTAAAAATCCGACTATAGTGCACCTAGCCATGCAATAATATGAAAGATTTATCTTACCTCATCAGAGCAGTGGTGGCTTAGTGGTTTAGGCCCCGACTTACGCTCTGTGTAGGTCGCGAGTTCGAACCCAGGCAGGCGCTTAACTTTGTGTTAATTTATTTCATCACCACTGCTCCAAATGCGGTGAAGGAAAACATCGTGAGAAAACCGGCATGTCTTAGAACCTATAAAATTCGAAGACTTGTGACATCCACCAACCCGCACTGGGTAATGATAGAAGCGTTGCTGGAGTTTCTTTCGCCACTTCTTCTCCCAGCGCAAACGCTCTCCGAAGTGGTAGTAATGTTAGCTCTAGAAATTCATGTAATTCGATAATAGCTACCGATCGAGCCGAGGCTCGGCCCTCTCGGGCACCCTCGAATCGGAATGCTAAACGCGTAATGAGTGACAGCCCAAGCCGAGGTCCCCTGTCGGGGGCCCTTGAGCCGAGTTACTCCATGGAGCGTCCGCCGAAGCGACCTAAGAGCTCGGCGGCCTCCCAATCCGGTGATAATAATAAAGTAACGGCCCGAGCCGACGCTCCCTCTACGGAGGGAGCCCTCGAGCTAAGTTACTCTTAAAGAGGCTTAGGCTAGGCGCCTTCTGCGCCCTGCCGCCTCGAGCCCGGTGTAGCTGTAAATGCCTCCTCTAGGCAAACAGTGACCTTTCAGTCACAAAAAAACCCGCACTGGGCCAGCGTGTTATATTACGGCCCCTTCCCTCCCTCGGAAAGGAGGCGACAAAGACATTTTTAAATGGTTTTATTTAGCTCGACCTGTACGGAATTTATTTGTTTATTTGGGTCAAAATTAGAAATTAAAATTTAAGCACCCTCCCGTTGTCAGATTGATATGAAATTTCGTACACACATTTCATTTAGATGATAATACAATTTTCAGTGCATATAAAATAGAAACGTTTAACTTAACAGTTTTTTTTAAATATGTATGTAAAAGTTTTCAACTGCATTACAGAATTATATTCACCCTAAAATACAGCGAAATATTAAAGACGATAGATTAAAATAGTGTTGTTAGAATATGTTTTGTAATTTATTTATATTTTTATTATAATCTGTATTTATATATACGCTGGTAAATTCGCGGCAAAATCGAGCTTCACTTTTGAATGTTGAATTTGTATGGAACGAGGTATCTGTAGGTATATAAATATATGATGTCTGTCTGTCTTTCTTTTTTGTCTATTTAGAATTCCCACATGCCGGTATGTGATTGTTTGTCAGACAATTAAATTATAATATATAACATTACTTAATTTTCACTTTTAATTTACAGTAAAATTTAATTTCCATAATTAAAAAATGACTTCATACGTATTGCGTTAGTTCAAACAATTTCTATTGAATAGTATATGCCTTATAATTTATATTTTTTACCATTATTTTTATTCTATTTTATCATGATCATTTTATACAATAATTTTTTAAACAGGTCGGCATGTTGGTGCTGCATTTCAATTTGAAAAATAAACTTTTTTAATATAAAACATTCGCATGTGCAGCATAACAATTACCTAAAGTCAAACTGTGTGCAACGCGGACCGTGTTGACTAACTCAACCACGTTAACAACTTTTTTATTAATCAACTTTTGGCTGTATGTTTTCATTTACAGTTCTCTGCTTAGCAATTTATTACGACCGCATGGCCTAGTGCACTCACAATAAGTTAAGCTTACATGCCGCTCATTATTTAACAACATTTATTTTTAAGATAAATAGTGATGAAGTCTGAGGCATCTGATGCACTACAGACACGAATGGGCGTGGACCTGGTCTACTTTCTCCACGTTGGTATACTCTGGGCTATTTGTTTAAAGTCTTTAACGCTGATATAAATTAAATCTCGTTCGATGTCACTCAACTATCTGAACATTGGCCTACCTGTTCTAGAATTATCTGGCTGTCTCTCCAACGAACGTCCCTAAGCGTATCATCCTCTGCAATAATCCATTCTAACATGTAATATCCATCGTGGCCATTTAATTTTATTGCCTTGATGTTTCACTCATTAATAAATAACAAATCAACCTCAGTTTGTTTCCCCACTGCAGGGACACAGGCCTACTACACCTTCCCGGTGTCGGAGCCATCATCATGCTGGCCCAGTGCGGGTTGGTGGATGTCACATGTCTTCGAAAATGGTGGTTCTAAGGACATGTCGGTTTCCTCACGATGTTTACCTTCACCGTTTTTGGAGTCGTGGTAATAAAATAAATTACAAAAAGTAAAGCGCCTGCCTGTTTCGTACCGTAAGTAAGTTGTTAGTAAGTTAGGGCCTATAGGTCACCTCTGCTCTCCTTTTTGATCATTATACATTTGGTATAGCTTACAGTGGCATTGTGTCAGCCATTGATGACTAACGAAATCGCGCCATAAATGCGTCTATCTATTCTCATCCGGCGCAACTGCGAGAAATAACACTTTTTTCCTAGGAGAACTTATATCGATTAGATTAGTGGCATACTAAAGAAGGGCGATATAAGGAGTACCCGTAACCGACGAGCTTGTATGCGTAGATGTATGGATGGAGAAGAAGCGAGAGAGGTGTGCCAGGATCGCGCTAAATGTTCTACCTACCCCTCTGGGTTACGAGCGTAAGCGTATATTTTATTTAGAATAAGGGGTTGTAATGTTAAGTGATAAATGAACGTTCACACTAAGATACCTCTAGATTAGTTGCCAGCTGTCGTATAAGAAGGAATTTCATCAATTCAATTTCTATTTGATTTATATTTATCTTTCGAGGGAGATCGTATCGTAACTTGAAAGTATGCATTGAAGTAATCGAGAATTAATTTCGTATTAACCTTTCAATGGTTGTTTTGATGTGATTTTAGGAAACCTCCTTGTTTTCTATACCTTAATGAATAATACGCACAACAATAAACAGGAAGCGTGCTTCGGTTCAATTACCTTGTAATAACAATGCTTGGCTACTGCTCTCAATGAACCTACAGTGATTGCTGTATTAATAGGGATTTATTGAAATGTAAATGTAATTAAGGGAGACAAAGTTGGCCGTGTGATCGATTTGTAGTCTTAGATGACACCTGAAGCCGCTCCGGCAGTCCTTTAGCAAGCAGTTCATAAAGGAGAAAAGGCCAATGTCAACGCCATTCTTTTTTTTAAAGAAAAAAAAGTAGACTGGAGAATAATCCCACCTGGATCAGTGACAGTCCGATCGGAAGGTATGTACTGGCTTATGTATTACAATAATATTAAGACTCTTATCAGATGACCCGCTCGCTCGTTTGCCACATTGTTCCGTAAAATACTAAAGAATTTGCAGTGTTCTCTAGGTCAATTGAACGGAATAACTGATGCTACGTGTTCCAATCCCTCTGTACGCGCAATAAGCAGAGACGTGGATCTCTTGGTGATAATTTGAGATTTTTATAAATATAAAAGAAGAAACTGACTGACTGACAGATATGTATATATATCAACGCACAACCAAAACTGGTCCTAGAAATTTTGCACAGATTTCGTAGATATTAGGTAGACAAGCACTAAGAAATTATTTTTTCTAAATTCATGATTAAAAGCATGGGATGAAATTTAGTAAAAAAAATATTTGCAAATAAAAAATCCAATGTAAGTTGACCTCAGATCTATATGATCAACCATATGAAATAAGGTTCAGCTTAGGCTGGATATTTCCTTTAAATTAAATTGCGGGTTAAACCACGGGGCACAGTTAGTAATAAAAATGTAATGTTTAATACGCTTAAAAAATGATGTTGTAACTAGAATTGAGAAAGGTATGCTTCGGTGGTTCGGGCATGTTGAAAGAATGAATGAAGGGAGAATAACGAAACAAATTCATGTTGCAAGAGTGAGTGGCAGTGTTGGTAGGGGACGCCCTAGGAGAACTTATATCGATCAGATTAGTAACGCCCTAAATAAGGGTGATATAAGGAGTACTGGTAACCGACGAGCTTGTATACGTAGATGTATGGATGTAGAAGAAGCGAGAGAGGTGTGCCAGGATCGCGCTAAATGGAAATCCATAATCTCTGCCTACCCTGGGTTACGGGCGTAAGCGTATGTTTTTATTTATTTATAATGTTAACATCAAGAGTGTTCGTGATCGGGCGTCAGTTGATTCATTATAAAAAAGAAATATATGTATACAATCTGTAAATTTTAAAACAATCTGGTCGATACAGCATATAAATCTTCTCGCAAAAATATAGAACGTAACAACTGTAAAAGTTTATTGTTAGTGAAGCAAATATTCCGATATTGTGTGGCCTGTGCTGTTTATGCCATTTGTCTATTTATTGTTCGGCGTTTGGAGGGCTGCCAGTGAATTGCAATTTAAGCGGGAATAGCAGAAATGAAGATTGATGCAATTTCTTACGAATATCCTTAAATGTAACAAGAAATAGCTGAACAACAATTTATATATCGAATGATGTAAACAAAGATATTAAGAAAGGTGATATTGTTTATGGAATATTATTAATGTTAGATTAAAGGTATTTTTTGATTGTAATGTCATCGTATTTCTTTCAACATCTGTCTACGTTCTGTTTAACTTCTAGTCTCAATTTTAGAACGTAGTTTTGCTTAGAAATAGAACTTTTATATGTTTTTATAAGTCAATTGAATTTGCTGTTAGTAATTTCAAAATTATTTTGAAAAAGAAAACTAAAATTAATTAATTTAATTAATAAAAACTTTTGTAATTTATTTTCAAAAGTTTATTCAAGTTAGTTCATTCGAAAGGTTGTTCTTGGTTGCCATGGTAATGATTGTCATGTCACGCAACAAAATGTTATTATGGTTTTTTCATTGGGAAGTTTTTTCGGGATAAAAGATACACTGGTCACTTTTATGTTTCACTCACAATGTGTAAAAATTTCTTGATGATCGGTTAAAGTGTAAGAAACAAACAAACTCATATTCGTATTTAAATTATAAAAATACATTAATTTTTGTTTTTATTTCTTTATGGCAATCTGTGTGCATATTTGTTTGTCATTTGAACAAAAAATTATAAATTTACCTATATGTTTTGTTAGGTAAATTAAGCGGATACATGGTGAGCAACGTGGCGTGATACGAGCTTTACAGTCTGCCGAAATCCCCCGACGGAAAATGCTCTTTCAATTTCAGTCGTGTTTACTTTTAACTTTTATTTAGCTGCGAGCAAACGTTGGGGATCGTACAGCGAACCAATGAAAAACTTTTGATTTCTCAAATATCGTTCACGGAAAATATTCCTGACATACACAAGTACGATTAATAAATATAATACATAAATAGTTATTTAATATTTGTACATCAATTTAAGAAAAAACCTTTATAAAATAAACCACCTACATGACTCTTGTTGACTCATTTTTTTGAGGTTATTGGACCTCATACTTCAATATATTGACGGACCGGAGTACACGATGTACTGAATCAATTACTTAATATATTTATATAAGCCAGCTTTACCTTATGATTAGTCGACTGCTTTAAAGAACAGGAGAAAACACTCAACGTAAAAGGCATATCATGAATTTTAAAGAGTTGAAATGCATTGACTAAAGGACTTACTTGTGAAGAATTTTAACGTAAAATTTGGCTTACTTAAGCCCTTCGTATGGTGAGTTCTCCTGAAACTCCTATTACTTACTACATAATATCTTTTTATATAGTAGAAAGTGGCAAACGAGCACGCGGTTCACCTACCGCTACCCATAGGCAACTGCAAGAAGCTAATAAAATACATAGCAAAAAAAGTACAACTCCAATATAAAACGTAACAAAATACTTCTTAATATCGAATATTTCATTACAAGAAGGGAAATTCGTGGCCATTTATAAACGTGAAGGCAATAACCCGGACGGCATTCAATCAAGCATTTCGTTCTACACTGTATTACAGTCCCCATTACAATTTTAATTTTACGTCACCCCGATCGACTTCAGCGACAAGGGATTCATTTGGTCATATGACGTGAACCAAATCCGAATGAATTTGTCACAAAAATTGAGGCAGACTATATTTAATTTTAGATATTTATTAACTCCGTCTCTCCGTAACTCCGTCCATTCATGGATCTATATCTATAGATACTATTTTACTATGTATAGTATGGATGTCTGGATGTTTGTTACTCTTTCACACAAAAACGGCTGAACCGATCTGGATGAAATTTGGCACAGATATAGATTATAATCTGGAATAGCATATAGTCTACTTTTTGTCCTGAAAAAATGTACGGTTCCCGTGGGATACATTTTTTTGTTTTTTACAAGTGCAAATTCAATGAATATAAAAGGCGATATTCTATGGATTACGGAATGATCCGCACCAGAACGACAATGCTCGGAAACTTGCCAGAATTAAGTGGCCTCGACACATTGCTCGCATGGCCGATGTCCGATGGATAAGGTTGTTCAGGTCGCCGTAGCGTAGGTAGATCTCCAGCAGATGTACTGAAGATTCGGTCAATTTTTTGGGAGCCCACTGGATGATGGGCAGGGGTGCCAATCTTTGTGATAATTCATGGGGGATGTATGTAGTGTGAGACTACGACCTAGGAATAATAAAGTAATGTAGTAAGGTAATAAAGGTAGTTCATTTTAAGAATGCTTTACGATTAGAACACACATATATGTTTTTGTTTAGGAAGGAAGGAAGTTTATTTATAGCTAGATATAAGATACATTTAATTGGTATATTGGATATTATTATTAAATTACCTCGTTAAGAGCAGTCTTATAGTACGTTAAAATGTTAACAGTAGACATGTAATTAAATATTGACTGAGAAATTAACGAGAGCCGTCGGAGGGCTGTTGCTTTCGTGTTTAAAGTCGATATTTGGTTTTCTTCGAAAAGGGAAGCTGAGATAATCTAAATTCATCAAGAAAATCAATTTCAAATTTCGATGTAAATTCGCGTTTAAAAATTAGCTTTATCGCGCGGTAAATTAATGTTTTTGAAATAAATTGTATTTTTAAATAATCAAATAAACAGGCCGCACAGGGGTAGGCAGAGATTTAGATTTAGCATGGTCCTAGCACTCCACTCTCACACGTTCTACATTCATACAGCTACGCTTATTTGCTTGTTGGTTATATGAACTCTTAAAACCTTTTAAATTTATTTGCAACATTTTTATTTGAAGAAATATAGTTTTTTATGATCAGTATTTGAAAACATTTTTATATTGATATTGTATGTCATTAAAATGCACTGTAATTGACCGTGTAGCCAGTCTTAGAATCTAATAAAAACTAATCACGCTATAATTGTTATATATAAATTTTACTATAACAATTTTCTCATTTATAATTTACTAGCTGGCCCGGCAGACTTCGCTTCGCCCTATAATTAATAGATGGTTCACTATTTTGACGATAATGGCTTACACATAAAAGATAGATACATGCTGTTGCGGGATTTTTTGTAGGACTATTTAAGGTAAACATTTCCTTTGTACATTATATACGTGTAACTCGAACGACTTTTGCATCGCACACCAGAATAGCTCGCATATGAACTTTTTCCTCCTTACTTGAAACTTATCGTTATATTTTGGACAATTCATACAATATCTTTCTAAATTATAGCCTATACGTTATTCTGATGTATAAGCTATATTATTGTAAAGTTTCATTAAAATCCATTCAGTAGTTTTTGCGTGAAAGCGTAACAAACATCCATACATCCATATTTACAAACTTTTATAATATTACATTTACAACAAGCATTTATAATATTAGCAGGATTACAGCTTCAACTGATAGTAGGGTAATATTTGTCAGAGCCGGTCGAGAGACGAAATTCGATCACATTGTAATTTATTAAAGGGTTGTATTATAGTGCCTGTAACTAAGGACGTGGTGAAGCTTTGTAAGGCCATCATTTAAAAGCAATTTCCCTGGCAATAAACTGGCGAAGATTATTCATTTAACTTGGATCCTAATTTCATTTATTCTATTCATACTTGTAATTGGTACAGTAGCATTGAACGATAGGACTAAAAATAGCGTTTAAGAGACAAGTGTGGCTTAAAAGTGGATGTTATAAATACAATTGAGAAAGATATGCTTGTCTCGTTCTTTCATTGATATAAAAAATATTGTCTCTCTTTAACCATAACCGGATGTCATTAGAACAATGAGGTCATATACATTAGCACAACGTGTTGTTAACGTTAACTCCCACCTGCAGAATTTCTCGCTGCAAGTTAGTTTCTTACATAAATCAAAAGCAGACGAAAGCTTAATTTCCCTTGGGACCTTATTCTTATATCTTCCAGACGCTAAATCACTTGGCTAAAAATTACTAATTGCTTTACTCATACAATTTCATTCCCGACTATTTGTTTTCTTATGAGTGCAATATTTTTATTTTTGGTATACATGGGTATTACTTTGAACATTAGTAACTTATACGTTATACTAGCGCCCCACCCCGGATTTGCACGAGGAGCAGAGTACATATGCCAATATATTATTTTCTTTCGTAATGATGCACCAGCCTAATTTAAACGAAACATTAATGAATTGTGTACCTAAATCTTCTTAAAGATTAACTTCGTCTGTTGATGAAAATCATATGAAAGCAAATAGCTTTCATCTAAGAATCAGAAACTTTCTACTAAACTAAGAAAATACTTTTAGTCATATTTTTAAAGACTAAAAAGTGAACATTTAATTAAACTCTATTAATATTTATTTATTTAATAAGTTAATAACAAACAAAAAACTTTTTCATCACAAAAAGATATACTGTTTATCTTAATAAAGTGAACACAGCATGTAATTTTACTAAACAGAAAAGAAAA
>JWHW01043224.1:135368-153434 GCA_000931545.1 Papilio glaucus
TGCAATAAAATATTTTTATCCACCTGAACATGTTATTCTAAAATTCTCAATAAGATAGGAAAATATAGAGGTCTGTTACAATTTTCTTAATTGTACAAGAAAATATGAATAAGTTGTATTGATTCTCTTAAATAATTTGAATGATTTAATATAAAATTAATCTATTGGATTAAATAGTAAAAGGTAAATCTAATAATACGTAGTACAATAATAAAAGTTACGTATCCTAGATCGACTGAATGTAAAAAAATGTAATCTGTCAAATTTCAAATCAGCACCATAGACTTATTTTAATTTGTATACGATAATACATATAATTTTACTGCAACTAGGTCATCCTTAGGTGCATTATAATTTTACTGCAAGTAGGTCATCCTTAGGTGCATTATAATTTTACTGCAAGTAGGTCATCCTTAGGTGCATTATAATTTTACAGCAAGTAGGTCATCCTTAAGTACATTATCATTTTACAGCAAGTAGGTCATCCTTAAGTACATTATCATTTTACTGCAAGTAGGTCATACTTAGGTGCATTATAATTGTTTTGTAGAAGGTGGTAAGCGATGATTGGTCAGGTCATCGCAAAAATGAGTTTAAAGGTTTTCACCTCCATTACGCATAAATACAGCAACTAACATAAAATACTTCTTGTCACTCCTATAAACTTCATCTTTGTTCATATTTAAAGGGCGGTAATTAATACTATACCTAATCATTTAAATCTGGTAAAGTAACTGTAGGTAATCACTTAACAAATTGTATCATTTTCACTATAAAACATCGTTTACTTGTGAAGATTAAGCCGTAGTCGAGATCACATCATGATCATCATCTCCCAGCCCTTTTCCCACTCATGTGAGGTCGGCACAGTATGATTGTAGTCTATACTGTATAGATTTTGGCTACAGTTTTTACGGCCAGCCCACCAACTCCAACCCTTTGGTTAGAAATATATATAGTTCACATATTCTATTATTTAGGAGTTTTCTCCCATGTAGTAAAAAATAGTTTGGAAGTTTTATAATTTCTTTACCATTATATTTTTTTTTTTAGAGCTGGGTATAGGTTATATTTATTAATTACAAGGAACATTGAAACAAATATTTTCTTTTTATTAATTTATTCGCCGCCATTAAGAGCGAAACATCGAATGACAATTTTATATATTACACTCAAACTAACGTAATCAAAGGCGGAGGGACTTTTAACATTAATTGCAAATAAATCTAAACTTGCCCACAAAATCAATCTGGCGTCATTTAAAGTTAGTTAAACAATTATTTTTGTTTAAAGCATATACTTGCGGTAACGACAAAATTCCAAAACATAATTTGTTAACAGATGAAGCCTCTCCGTCAATGATTTCATTTAGTTTAAGATTACAATTATAATTTTTGTAATTATTAACTTATAAACACATGTATCACAGAACAATTTGATAGTGCTAGAAATTGACCATACGCTTTAAAAGGTGGACGCTCACAAGACAATTGAAAAATTAAAGACGACACACGAAACTGAACACGATCATTTGGAAATTGGGAGACATATTAGTCATATACATATACGTATTTAGTCTTAAACAATGCACAGATGTATGTAATGTATTTAGTCTTAAACAATGCAAACAAAAAACAGCAATAGAAAAACATGAATATATAGAAAGTACCAAATTTACTTCTATTAACTTTGGCCCTTTCCTTATTTGAAACCTTAATTTCCTTGTCTTGAACATGTACAGTTGACTAGTCGTGGCGATATTGACTACTGCCAGGTGGCCCAATTCTAGTCATCTTCCCCTTTCCATCCTTTTCTAATATGGTAAGGATGGGAATGGGAAGAGGATTTGACGGGCATGGGTGTAGATAGGAAAAGGAAATATTCCCTTCTATTCCTTCTTTTTCTTTTCTATTCTCTGTCTGTCCGTTAAAGGCAGGCAACGCATCTGCAACTACTTAGCTGCAACAGCAGATGACTATTGATGGCAGTTACTAAATATTTGCTGGTTCGTTTGCCACCTTCTTCTATAAAAAAATACGTTACTAGTCTATCTTGCAAATTTAAATGACATCAATTCTCCCAATTTCCATACAAATAAATACAACGTATGATTATTAAACTGCACATTGTAAGAGTTGACATTTTACTAACTAGTTTTTTTTTTGTTAAGTTATATACATTTATCGTTACACATAAATCATTCGTACGTGAATACTTACATTTTATAGAATTTTGGCACGACAACAAAATCTTATGAGCATTTAAGCCCTTACGTTCGAATAATTAATTGCATTAGTATCAAATCACTGCAAATTCAAAAGTGGGATTATACGAGATAAAATTGAAGAAATATAATATGCAGGGCAACTAAAATTAACTAATAGACAATATTTACTTTATAACGATAACAAATTTAACGCCTGGGCTTAATTTATACTGTGCTTTATAAAACTAGGTTAAAGTATTGAAGAATTTCCCTATTTGTATTTATGCTAAATGAACAAAAAATGATAAGTATTTGATTGACATTGGGACATTCTTTACAGTTATCATCAGTACACCTAATGGGATAGAACAAATAAAACAAATAACAACTTGGTTTAAAAAAACTTTAAAGAAAACGAGTACTTTTTCGTCGAGTGTATTAATCAATTTTGAACAATTCTGGTGCATTATAGCTTTTGTGCTTTCAATATACGGCAGGTGAAACTTTATTATTAATTTTTATATAATTTCACTCTTACATTAATATCATCATCATTAACAATATATTCTCGTACACAGGTGTTTCCGACTTCAGAAACGTTAAACACATCATTTCCATGTAAATTAATAATCTTTGCTAGTACTAAGATCTTTCACTTGTTTTGTCGATTATAAAGTCCAAAGACGGCTGAATATCTCAAACTACAAAGAACGATGCCCAAAAAAGTTTCGTTTTGTTAAAAGATCTCACCATGGTTCCCTTTCATGCACTGGACATGTAGGCAATTACTAGAGTTCGGAAGTCTACTAGCAATCAAACCTATACAGATCAAGAATTGGTAGATTTAATTTTTTTTTTAAACATGGGACTTTGCAGGTAATGTCATTATTTCTGATATACACAAATTTCTAGTAACAACTCAAGTTGCAGATTCATTTGTGTTGTGTATAACATTTAGTTATAAGTTGGATTCCAGATAATAATTTATAAGCACAGTGAGCCGTCGGCGGTTTGCCAATTCTGCTATTCGCCAGGATCCAAACGATTTATTGGCATGCCCATTGTCCCCTTAACGATGCTCAATATACGATGAAATGAATCCGTAACATTTCATTAGCCCGAGGACAGATTGATCGTTAATTACGGTAATTTTATTTTATGTAATCACTTTCATGGTAGTCATCTGTTTCAGAATACTCAACTCTAGTTCTAAGCTTTTTGAATACTTCGACTATAAAACTTCAAGAATCATTGCCTTCATTAGCTGAAATTTCTTTCATTAAATTCTTGTTCTTTTACTTCTGATTTTCCTTTTTGTTTGAAATTTATCGGTATAATAAATGGTTAATTGTAACTTATCATCATTATATTTTACAAGCTTTTATTTAGTTTCACCTATTCGGTGTTTGTCATCAAATCTTGCAAATTTAATTTGATCCACTTCTCGATTGAGCTGAAATTGTGCATACATGTGTAAATCGCATGACAATGTAATATTATGATAACATAGTACTGATCTGATGATGGAGCTGAAAAGTGACCAAAGAAACTTTGCAATGAAACGACACAACCTCATCGAGTTTGGAATGCTTTGAGTCGTCCTGACTAGCAGTTTGTCTTTCAATGGTAAATGGGGTCTGATGATGTAGTGGGAAGGTGATCATAGGAACACTGTAACGAAATGACGCAACCCCATCGAGTTTCGACTCATTTGATTTGTCTTGGCGAGTACTTTATTAGTTTGAATATCACTAAAAGCGTGTTTTTACTTGTTTTAAACTATAATTTTATTTCAAAATTTCTTTGTACTATTTCACGAGCTGTTTTTCTAGGCTTGTTATTATAATTGGTTATTATTTCATTGTATTTACCTAATTATCATTTTTACTTATCAAAACAACATTTATCTGATGTTTCATATATTGATGTTATAGGACAAATTCGTGCAGATATACATTTTTATTATTATAATACACACTGCTTACAAAAATTTTCTTTACAAATCCACTTTTCTCGACTATATTGCAAACATTTTAAAATAACTATAAATGAACATTTTAACACATTTTTTAAATTAACACCGATTACACTATATTTCGTTCAACGGTAAAATTAATAAAAAGTAAAATTACACAATGATTTAGAACGTTATTATTAATATATTTCTCATACACCAATTCTTAGGGTAATAGTAATTTACATTATTTAATTTGATGAAAATATCATTCAAAGGAATAAGGATTTCTTCCGACAGTTTGGTACCAAACATTGGTTTGGGTTTTATTAAGACTTGTGATACGATATTTTATCATGTAGATGGTCTTCAAGGATGCCTTGTTCTGATAATTTTGTAAACTGTAAAATATCTCATTGATAAAGGTGATGAAAACAGTTGAATGTAACAATTTCTTAAAGTTGTGAGTACATATTGATAACGTACACAACTTCAATTTTCATCAACTAAAACTTACGACGAAAGTAATTCGTAAATGATATCTCAAATAAAACGTGTCATGTAACATATATAAATATATACAATAGCAATATTAACAATATTAAAGTTTTTAATATTACATAAATTAGCAAGAGTACAAAACAATGAGAGAGTAATATAAAATAACTTACTGAGTCTGTTAGTCTTACCTGAACTTACCTGAGTCTGTAAGTGACCGGTCTAGTAAGTCTTAAGTTACCTTTTAGAATTATTACGTTTATAAACTAATCTAGGTATGCCGGCGGTGTGCAAAATGCAATGGTTAGAAAGATTTACTACCTAAACTCTAGTCCACGTTAATACATTTATCAACTTTCGTATATTTTCGATTGAGTCGATTAGACTCTGTACAAGGCACTGCATTTAGAAAATATATTTAATGTAATACTCGTTGCTATCATAAGACCTGCCGCTTCTGCTTTCGACGAACTCGAACCTGAAATATAGAACTGAGATTATTCAACAGTTGTTCGCAATGGATCATCATGTTCGTCTACAAACAAGCCTGATGAAACAAAAGAAAATATTTTTTAATAATTGGTTATAAGAAGATCGAAACTAAGTCTATAATTTATAGTTTTTAATTATTATTTAGTGGGTATACTCAAGACAAATACGATAGTATTAATCACAAAAAGTTTATATCCTAAATGTTTAATTAGGTAATGTGCAAAGACATATTGATGGCCAAAACGTTTTAAAACGGTGATTACGAAGGGTCCAGCCTTGGTCATCCACAAGGTGAACCGACGATCTAAGGGCAAGGTTGTCAGAGTCCACTGGATGAGGATGGCATAAATGTTTGTGACCTCAAAAATAAGATTATGCTTCAGTCGTTTATAAGCGACATAGTACGTTAATATAGCTTTTAACTACAGTAACTAATACAGAAATTATAAATTTAATAAAGAAAATGTTGTGATAGAAGTAGGCAGTTTATTTATTGAAATGAAGCCATTGACAAATGTATGGATTCATTATAATAATAATTAAATAATTTATAATTAATTACATTACAATAAAAATAATTACATATCAACAACAACAATAGTTATCTGGTGTAAAAACATTTAGCGGTCAAGGTAGACTTACCCGAAGCAGTGAACATGGATAAATGTGGAGATCGGGCAACCACGAGCGTTGTGTTAGTAGATCTAACGTACAGCGGCCGCACGGGCTGAGTGGCCTCGCATCTCAAGGCTATGTCGCCTTTGGGTGTGTTCACTCGAAGTCGCATCGGTCGCCAACTCGAACGAAGCCCGTACTCATCCGCAGATGATACTTCTGTATTATCCACCATCCACGGTTCCGTCTACAATACAACTTTTGCTATATCATCTTTATCGTATTAACATTCTCACTTTGTCATGTCATTAGATATCTAATATAATATATCTATATAAAATTAATCTAGTATAATATATAATGTATCTATTTATTTATTTAAATACATACTAGTCAAGGTGAAAAAGCATTTTAAACCCTCACTTATTCTATTATTTAGATACAATAATTCATGCTGTTCATATTTGCTTAGAAGTTATACATAACTTGATAAATCACTAACCTTTTCAGGTTTCCCATCCACGTACCATACGATGTTGGCAGGCGGCATGGCGGGGGAAGTTGAGCAGTTCAGTAGAACATCTTCTCCGAACTGTACACTACCGATTACTCCGGTGATAACCGGATCCTCTTTTAATGTCACTGTTAAAAGAATTAATATTATAATTATGATATTTAGATACACAATTTATTAATACTTAATACTGAATCTTCAAATAAAAATAAATACTTTGCGTGTGGATGGGGCGGAATAATTTTTAAAACAGGCCCAAGGTTAGCAAGTTTATTTATCAACACATGTTACAGTAAATGTACGTACCTGCCACAGTTAGGTATTTCGTTTGATTGACCACAGCGAACCTTGGCCCTTCGGTGGATACTTCACAGGTGAATGATATCCTTGTATTGTATCTCTTCGGGAGCACAACACTAATCAGACAGCTGTGCATGTTGCACGAGTCCCTGGCAACGCCACCCGCTGTCGTGTTGAACGTCCTGGTGTACGGCTGGCAAAAAATTATATTTTAATTTACTATGACAAGGAAAAAAAATACAAGTAGGTATGAAATTTAACCAATAAAAACGTGTAATCGTATTTTTTGATGTGAAAACGTTCTTTAAACGCGTTAAGCGATATTTGATAGGGAAAATCGTATAGATTTGGAAGAACGACATGCTCGATACTCAACATGATTATATGAATTCGGAACAGTTGTTCATTCGTTTTTCTTGTATTCAATTTTGAATTTTATTATTAAGAAGCAAGGGTTTATTTTTATTGGTAATTTATTTAATTAACTATTTTCACGACTTTAAACCTGCTTTGAGTTTTCACTTATGACGGTCCTTATAACTGCCTGATTTTTTTTTTCAATTTACGATGCCACGTTTATTCCATATAAAATTATTTTTTTAGTTAATTACAATTTTTATATTAGCTACCAATTTCTTAGTTAAAACTTGAATTTTTAAGTTGTATTTTTTTAATTATTAATTTAACACCATCAACCACGTGCCTCTTGTTGGACATGGGCATTCCAATGTTGGATATAAGCCTTCCAATAGGCCTTCCACCAGGATCGCTACAAAGATTGATCCTTGCCGCTCCCATACTGGAACCATGAGCAATCAGTCTATTTTGTAGGATCCGTTATATTAATAATTTATATTTAAAACCAATTAGCTCTTACATATAGGTTGATCGAGGGTTTATATACTCACTTGTTGTTCAGGTGTGAAGCGAAAGATTTCATTGTTGTCTCGATACCACTTGACGGAGTGTAGGGGGGGATCCCCTTTTTCATTGACATAGTGACACACAAGATCGGCGCTCCGTCGGGGATCCCCGTACTGCGGTACTTCAAGAAACGTTATGTTATGTGCCGTAGCTATAACTGTAAGAGAAATTTATTACTTATTGCTTAGATATTAGAGCTTTAAATTGAATTTATGTTCCTGGAACGTGGTATAACATTTAAATTAATAAGGAATAGTTTAAGCGAGGACCAAGAAACGGTCAATTTGTACTTTTTAGCACATAACGAAGCTGGGCTTGGTTATGTTTGACATCTCATAAATTTTTACGGTAAACGTATTATGACCTTGTGATTATTGGCAACCAATTCTATGGAATGTCTGGCAATATTAATTATTCGATGATACATATTCACCAAACTTTGGGCTTATCGATGATACTTAGCCTTAGATAAAAATGATTATAATTCAACTTTAATATTGCCTCAAATATCTTCCCGGTGTACAGTGTAAGTTTCACCGTCCTGACCCTAGCCCTGAGACTTGTACTAGACAACCCAAGTCCAAACTACAGCCTGGATAATTTAAAAAACAATTGCTACCGTTATTTACATATGCCAATAAAGTTTAAATACAAAACTAAGTAATTACTTCTTCTTGTTGCCTTTTCTGCACTTTTCCCACTTTTTTATGTGGGGTCGGCACAGTACGACCGTCGTCTATACTGTAATAGGTTTTGGCTATTTTTTTTCGTCTGGCAACCCACCTCAATCCTCCCTTTATGAAATATTAGTAGATTATAGATTATCCAAGTAGTTAACTAATATTTCTTGGAAATCGTTCACGACGAATAGTATAATGGCGGATTCGAAGCCACGACCATGCTGTACATGTCTCGCAATCCGTATCCTAAACTTATCTTTAGCGCCATTAGACTATTGGCGCTAAAGATAAGTTGCAAAAAATGTAAAGTAATCACTTTAACATTTAAGTAAGTAAGTTTAAGTATAAGATAGTTGGTAAATTTAATAAAATCTTTCTATTCATTACTGCGATATTATTTAGTTAATTTATATTTTGGCAACGGAATTTAATTTAATTAAGTTAAAAGACTCAGCAAATTTTATATCAGAATGTCAAATATTGGTTATGTGCCAAGTTAGTATGAACTGACTGGACGAAATAGTCTAGAATTATTGTGTCAGTATGTGGATAGAATCTTGTTATGAAGTAATTGTAGATCAGCTCTATAGTTCTTGTAGTTATTGACAATACAGTCTTATTACAAGGACACTATGAATTACACTAACTATTATAAAATCATAGTTTTCATCTATATACAAAGATGATGATGACAAAGCAAAAGAGATGGTGATATAGAAAATGACAAACGAGCACGGGGTACACCCGATTTCAAGAGACTGCCACATGCATCTGCAACAAGCCAATGAGTTGCAGATGCGTTGACTACCTTCAAAGAATGAAAACAAAGAGAGAAACCATGATATTTCCTTAAAATCAAATCCTCCTCCTCTTCCCATTCTTTTTTTTATTGATAATGGATGAGAAGGGGAAGAGGAGGAGGAGTAGATCATGTCCTAACTTATAATTATCTTCCATTCTAACTTAAAATTTAACGTAATCCATTAGCAAAAAATCATTTAACAGTTTAACGTTTTTGTTTTCTTTTTATTTTGACAGTTTAAAAGTTATTTAGAAATAATACGTCAAATTATGAATTATTCGTTCAGTTCTCAATTTGCCGTCAGTTCATAATATGGCAAGTAAGATTATAAACTATACGAAGATGTGACGGTGACATATAAAGCGGGTTTACACTTTCAAGTATAATTTATTAATTAGTAGTAATTGGTTCCTGTCAAAGGCTGTTAGGTATCACCTTGTTAACTCTTACAGCTACTAAAAATTAACTACTGAAATTATGAAATTGTTAGTTAAAGCTTTCGGATATAATATTAAACAATTTTCAATTAAACTCTGATGAAAAGTAGGGTCTGACAACTTAAAGTGACGATAATAGGGACTTATTTTCACATTTAATTAAAACTTATACAAATCCAACAAAGGTTATTGCGAAAGTCAAAGGGCAAAGATAATTATCTCATAAAACATAACCCATTGTCTACCGAGTAAGTTTTTTTTTAATTAAAACATTAGCACTATATATAAAAATCTTAATAAGCTATCCATAACAGCAATTAATGGATATCATAAAGGATTTAAATTAAAAAAAATATTACGAGATGGGTTTAATTAAAACGGAAAATGTTTGAACAAAAGCCCGTTGGTAAGAAAACTCGTTTGAAAGGCCTGACTGCAGCAACCATGTCAACGATCTTTAGAATATTCCGCTTAAATTTGACAAATTTTACCGACATGAAAAGTTTCATTAAAACGAAAAGAATTTTTTAATTAAAATACATTTTAAATTTTAATAATTTGTTATTCAATAATTCGATTGTTTCGAAATCAACAGGAGTAAACACAGATGTATTACGACACAGAAAAGATACTGGTGCGATTCCATGAAGATGGAAGAGGGAGCTGGTTCTAAGAAATTAGCGCCGGATTATTATCACAGAATTCATTCATTAGCTGATAGTCATTCAGACGAACCTGACGAGAAGGGATGCGCCAGACCAATTACAATCCTCCTTTGATCGTAATTTTTTCAAGGAGGGTTGGCGTCACGCTGGCAGCCGGCCGTATAACTAGTAGTAGCCAAAATTTATACAGTACAATCATTCTGTGGTATCCCCACATGAGTGGGAAAAGGACAGGGAGATGATTATGATGAATAGTTTTGTTTTTTAATGAATGAATTTATCAAACGAATAACCCTGTCAACCTCAATGTTATCACGGGCATGAAGATTTCAGCTTATTATCTATGAATTGTTTTACCCATTTCATGTAATCGTCACTTTTGTTTCTTTCACCAACTTTTTCTCTTTTTAATAATAGATTTTATTCATTACTATTCTCGATTCATCACCAACTCTTGCTTAATGATCAAATAACATGAAAAGCATGTAATGTACAGTAAAACTTAAACAAATTTTTACCTTCGAAGTGCCGTGATCGAATAGCTCTGCCTACTCCAATTGCTACAGGATGCTCCAGGATTATGATACAACTGACTCGGTTACTAGTTGGACAGTAGACAGTAGTACAAAGTACCCGAACACGTTGAAAATTGAATAAGTTATTTCTAAGTTAGTTTGCACACAGAAGTAGCAACTATATTTGAACCAATTTCCTGTTTTTCGAAATAGTTATAACAAAGGCGCAAAGTTATAACTATACACACTGTTGAAGAGTTTCTAAATACATTAAGTTGTTCCCTATTGGTGCTTTTATTTGTTTGGATGACAAATAGTCAAGTTACTTATGTATTAAACAAGTTCAATTTAGTTTTTTTTTCTCAGTAATTACACCTCTTAAATTGTTTTCTTAATAACGGAGAGCAATACAGGTGCGTTTATCGAAGTTTATTATCTGCTCGTGCTTAAGTACAACTTAGCTTAAATCATTTGTAATTAAGAAAATTAAATTAATTAAATAGTAACATTTAAAACTTTATAATAGTTTTGAGTTTTGTTGATGATATGTAAAAAATAAAAAACATGATGTATATGTAAAAAAAAACTAATTTTATTCAACATTTAGTTAAAACAATATTTTAATCCTAATATTATAAATGCGAATGTGTGTTAGTTTGTTACGCTGTATCACGAAATTTTGCAGATACAAAAATAAAACTGTTCCGGAGGTACATAAAACTTTTATTAATATCGCTTGCCATAGTAATTTTTCATGTATTACCAATAACAACTTTTTGACACATGTCGCCTACAATCCGAAGTTATAAGCGAAGTTATAATCGTCTTACAAAAAAAATCTAGCGTAGAAAATAAGAAACGAACGCGAGCAAAGTTAATAGCTAATTATTAATATCTAAAAATGTGGAAATTTCTTATAATTTTCTACTCATTCAATATTTATCACTTTAGAAGTGTACATTGTACACTTTTAAAGTGATCAGTGGAGCTATAGGAACCGAGATAATTGCGAAAAACTGATTTTGTGACCTTCGGCCTTGAGTAACTTAGGACATTTATATGAAAATGTTTATAATGCCGAAATGAAGTCGTATATGGGTTTTGAGGTTGCTTCCTTATTCGATTGGACTAATATAAGATGTCCCGAAATGACATGTACAACGGAAGACAACAGATTCCTTTTCCAAAATATGACGATTTAACACAATTAATAGGATAGTGAGAATTTTAACACATTTTATCTCTCGGGCAAGTTCTCAACACATTTTCCAACCACGCAGTAAACTACAGTACAATGTATAAATATTTCTTTCTTTCTTGTTAAAATTGCTCAATAAAAAAAATCCACACTAAAGTTTCAAAACATTATCACACAGCCTCGACCTTATCATCTCCCTTATCCTCATTTATACCTTACAGATGCCGGCTTATAATATAATTTTGCCCGCAAACAGACGCCTTTGTGCTACAATAGGACAGTAATAGCCCATTATTTAACTTTATAGTTCGTAATAAGCCCCGACGAAGCCGCCTGCGAGATCTAGCAAGTGCTAAAGTGAAGCCTATTCTGGCAGCAACGCTTCTTGTTAAAAAAAAAACAATTTAAATGAACACTACTTCGATACTTCCACGTATTCCGTTCAAAAGTTTATTGTATATATTAGATGCATTAGACATTTGGTAGGGGAAAATCGGACTATTATCATTTATTTTTCTTGTCATTTATTTTGTTGTTGTTATTTATTTATTTTGAGTTTTCATTACTATCGGCAGTCCTTATGACTGCCTGTGTTTTTTATATTTTGTTTGTATAATGTATCAATTTTAATTTTCCTTTACAACACAGTAACTAGTAACGTATACCTGACAACAAGTTTGTGTTTTATAACCCTGTTAAGTTATACGATTAAAATGAGGAGATCATAGATTTATATGCCTCCAAATACCGTATTTAATACAAATTAAACCTTCAATAATGCAGCTCGAATTTCTTCTTTGGTCGTACAAACATATTTCCTAAAATTTGTGATTATACAGGCTGTTACAAAAAAAAATATTGGACAATTTCTTTTGACCGTATCTTTAAATAAAGCTTAACATTCCTTTAAAACAGTATTTATACTTCTTTCGTAATGTGTGCGTGCGGCTGATTTGAACTAATAATAATAACAGAAAGACAAGGCTATGAATGTTTTTCATTTGGCAGTACCCTACAACTACTGTTCTAAAATTCACGAGCCATCCCATTAATAGATAATTTAAGCTCACTAAAAATATAAAAAAAACCTACTTCAATTCGCGAAAATGTTGAATGAGTCTAGAACTACTTGATCAGATCGGGATAACATTTAAATTAAACCGATTTGGAAAAGAAAAACTGTCGAATGCAAAAACTAATGTTTGAAATCGATTCGAAGTTCTGCGTTTACAAACCAGAAATACAAGCGACTTGAGAACCTCCGCCTTATTTGAGGTCGGTTAAAAATATTAAAAGATGTACATATAATAATACACTCACGCATGCACCCAGAGGGTTAGGTATAAATTACAGATTCCATTAGCTACGATCCTATGCACACCTTTCACGCTTCTATTACACCCAACGTAGTTTCAGCCTATATTCGTCCAGAGGCAGAAGGCCTCCCCCATAGATCGCCACAATCAGTCCGCTGCCATCAACATCCAGTGGACTCCCGCGACTTTAACCAGATCATGGGTAAAGACCAGGTAGGATGCTGCGTCAACCTGCACGTGACTCTAGGACCTTTCCTATGGGGCTACCCATCGGTCATCGATTCTGGTGGCAATGTGTCCGTTTCATTGCCACTTAAGGTTTGCAATTCTTCGGGCAATGTTGGTTACCCTGGAAATAGCGCGGATCACATAATTTCTGATACTATTACACAGAGATACTCCGTTAATTGCCCTCTTCACTGCCCTTTGATTGACCTTGAGCCGTCTAATAATGCTTGCTGTAATGGGCCTATACCTACGCATTTGTGCTCGTCGGTTACGTGTTCTAATATCGAATTTATTTAGTATGTCACTAATCTAATCGATAAACGTCCGTCTGGATGTCACCAACTACTGTCACTTACTTTTGCAACATAGTCTTATGTATTAAAATGTTCGGACCACCAAAGAAAATATTCCTCATTTGAAAGTAGGTTAGGATTAATTTAATAGTTTAAAGAATACTGATGTTAGCCGACCAGTTGGTTTTTATCATTGATCCTTCTTCTTCTTAACTTTTCTACTGCACTTGAAAATAGACCCCTACCATAATAACGATAGTGGGAAACGCAGTGTTAAACTTTTATGCTGCATTAACTGTTGCAATGCTCAGGAATAATATTAGTATTATATGAATTTGTCCTACCAAACAATCGACTTTATAGAATAATAATAGTTATTACATTATTCACACACGGCCATCTGATCCCAAACTAAGCAGAGCTTGTACTATGAAAACCAGATAACTGATATACTACATATACTACTTTTTCTTTCATAAATACATACTTTAATAGATAATTACACTCACACTCAGGACAAACAAACATGTTAATGCACACAAATGTCTGTCCTGGGTGGGAATCGACCCCACGACCTGTGGAATGAAAAGCAAGTATCTTACTAACCACGTTACCCGACACGCTAAGAATACCGATGTGATATAGAAATGTTTGTAAGCTAGCATTTAAATCTGTAAATGAGGGACGCCAAAACCTTTCATTCTTTCGAAATTCCTTTGTACCAAGTACATATTAGCAATTCATTTAACTGGGTTTTAAGGATTTAAAGCAAAATTGAGTATTTCTACTAAGGTTATTATAATCCAGAAAAGATATTTGCCATTCAACAACTAAGTATTAGTGACGTCACTTATACATTCGAAATTCATTGTAAGTCATTAGATATTTATATAAAATTACCATTGGAATATATAATTAAACTAGCGACCCGCCCGGCTTCTCCAGGGTAACATTAATCTATACCGACAACACAGGACAACACGCGTGATGTGTGACGTGACTGTCGTCACACTCAATCGACAAAAAACATCAATGATGACAAAAGATGTCAAATGTTATGTCAATAAACTAACTTACAGCGCCATCTGTTAGACACTCATGAAAGTTATGTATAAATTTACCATTTAATTTGCAATTAAAAATATTGAGGTCTTTTTTCAAACCTATCCTATGTCTCAAGTCGAACAAATAACACAGAGTACATACAATTTCATTGAGATACGTAGAGTAGTTTCGAAGTACATCGTAGACCAACAACAAGACACGGGACTAATATATTTATCTATCCATAGTATGATGGTGCTTTCTAATTACCTCCGTAATGGCCTTAGTACCGTAGACCACATACACCCTGCGGCAGATTATACAGAAGAAGTCGAGAAGTATACCCTGCCACTGTGCTTAGCGTTTGTGGACTATGAGAAAGCCTTCGCTTCGGTCGAGACCTGGGCGATACTGCAGTCCCTCCAGCGGTGCCAAATTACTACAGGTATACATCGAAGTGCTGAGGTGTTTGTACGAAAACACCACTATGTGAGTTCAAGTACATTGTCAGGACACGAAACCTATCCAACTGCAGCACGGTGTAAGATAGGGAGATGTTATTTCCTCGAAACGCGTCAGCGCGGCGTTGGAAGAGTCTTCAAGGTCGTAGACTGGTAGTCTCGGCATCAACATCTGCGGTGAGTACGTCACCCACCTGTGATTAGCCGATAACATTGTAGTCAAGGCTGACACCATGGAGGAGCTCGGTACAGTGCTCGACGACGTTAATAGAGCCTGCGAAAGAGTGGGTTTCAAAACGAACATGGATAAGATGAAAGTTATGTCGAACATCCGTGTTCCACCAACTCCAATAACGATCAGAGGCCATACTCTCGAAATTATTGATGAATTATTCGAGAAGGAGGAGAATTGCTGAATCCGGCTCGGACAAGCAGCGTTCAGGAAGTTGCGAGTTATCCTTTTGTCCCAACATTTACCTCAGTGTTGCAAGACAAATGTCTTTGACCAGGTGTTACCAGCGATGACATACTGTACTGAGAGACTGAGACGTTTCCTCTCACTTCGAAAACTATTAGCCGACTCAAGATCACTCTAAGGGTAATGCAATGCAATGGACATTATGTGATTCGCAATAGAACCAGAGTAACCGACATTGCCCGAAGAAACGATCATTAAGTGGAAATGGGCTGACCACATTGCTAGCAGAATGGATGGCCGATGGGATCGAAAGGTACCGTAGAATGGTGGCCACGCAGGTGAACGCAGTGTAGGGTAATCCTCCCACAAGATGGACCGATTATCTGGTCAAGGTATCGGCAGCCAACTGGATGAGGGCGGCAGGGGACCGATATTTGTGGCGATCAATGGGGAATGCCTACGTCCAGCAATAGACTAATATCGGCTAAAACGACGATGACTTTAAATAGCTTAGCTAATAAGAGAATTCATTTCGGTGTATGTATTAAGTGGCGTTATTTTATTAGTTAGGAAGCAAACGCGCAAGCGGATCACCTGATGTTAAGTGAGACCCGCAACAAGCAAATGTGTTGCAGATGTGTTGCCTACCTTTAATGTATAGAGGAGGGCATAGTAATAAAGTAAAATATTAAAAAATAATTAATTAGACTAATATTAATTATAGTATTATTCTAATTAATTATTCTTCATTATCAATTGTTATATAATTATTACACTGTTGTCAAATACCTTATGAAATAAGACATTATTCCAAATGAACATTAAAATTTTAGATTAATCCTTTTTAAAATTCCAAATTCTATGCAATGAAATGATCAAACAAACCAATTTAATATTTCTACAAAAACTGTTAAAGACATTTTAATTTATAAAAACGCTCTAAGAACATCTTTAATTTGAGTAAAATGTTACGGATTATATTACGTTAATGTTAATAATTTTAATTTCCAACGTTTCAATTATAACGCTTCGTTGAGTACCTTCGGAACACTTGTAACGTTCGTAATACCTCTAGTTAATTTCGAACGCGATTAAATCCGTAAAATAAACTTTAAATTATTTAATTAAAAAATATGAGAAAATTTTAAAAAATACAGCGTGAATTTAGACAAATTTACAGTAATATCATTTGTATTTCTTACCTATAAAGAGACCAAAAACTAGAAGAACGTTCATGTTGAAGAATAATTAAACATCTACAGCATTGCAAATACAAAATCATCCAATCGGTTCACATCATTTATTTTAAAGTTTCGTTCATTACAATTTTAGTAAATTACGCACAATTTTTAAAGACACTTACACACCATTAAACAGTGGAAACTTTTAAAAAGTCCAATCGCAAACACCACTTTGAAAAAGTTTCGATCTCCAAGTGAGGGTGGAACGTTGGCGCGATCTGCGCAGCCTTTCGTTCCCCGCTGTAGCCACGAACCTACTGCGGGACGGCTTACAAAGGCTATCCTTCCCCTCCCCCATCTGAAACTCCCCCTGTTCCCCTCTCATGCGCCCTTATCGCGATCCCGTAATTAGATAAATGTCATTGCTGTTGTCTGTGAGTTTTTTGCCTCGCTCCACGAATTTCGTCGACCAACGTAATATACTGAAGTTGTAGGAGACACTCATTTGCGAGAATGATATTTGTGTTTGTGCTCATTTTTACATGATTCGATGTATGTGTGAGACGGGGAAAGGACAAATTCTTTGTGTGAAAATATGTTGGGCTTCATTGTCCTTGCTTTATGAGATTTCCACCTCTCTTTGCTCGTTCCCACAGTTGTGATTTGATTTTTTTTTATTTTCTCTGTTCTTATATAAGTGGATTGAGAATTATGAAATAATTGAGTAGGTTTCGTTTTGAAACTACGTTTAATTTGTTTACTATTAAATAATTGTTTTCTTATTTATTTATACAGAATATAATGAAACAAGATTTTTAACATAAGATATTGCTGTTTTTTTCTTAAATATTTATATCTGATGTAATTGTTTATTTGGATACAAATAAATTATTTCTTTAACAGTGGTAGAACCCGCAACAAACGTGACTCGTTTGCCCGTTTGCCACCTTCTACCATAAAAAAATCTACTTCTATTTCGGTAAGAAATCTAAAAAAAGTCAGTGTTTTAAATTTATAAACGATAAAAAGCACCGGTAATAAAAATGTAACTTTATTGTTAATTTTGTTGATTTTATGATACTGATGCATAACAAAAAAAATCACACATTTTCCGTTAATAAAACGCCAAAAGAGGTTTTAAACATCAGCTCTAAGTAAGTTTGTCTAAAAAAAAGTTTATCTATATTAATATAACTGATCTCATTTTTTGTCTTGTTAAAGATGTCATAAGCAATTTAATTTTACAATTACATTTTTGCTAAATATCTACACCGGCAATGGTCCCATCTTAAGTAACCGGGACTGCAGGGAGGCATAAATAAATT